>PVIA01002528.1:0-204711 GCA_004024845.1 Tonatia bakeri
TCCCTCCCATTACCACCCTCCCCCTAGCTTTTATCCATGTGTCCTCCAACTTTGTTCCTGTAAACGCCTCCCCCTCTCCCCCGAAATCCCTCTTCTCTCTCCTCTGGTCACTCTCCACCTGTCCTCTAATGCAGTGTCTTTGACTATACCCTGCCAGAAGCTTTTTTTCATTATTACTTGCTATGCTACAGCTTTGAGCTATTATCTTGCCTTTAAATTATATTTTTCTCATTACAATATTAGAAATTTTCATAATAATTTGGAAAACATATATCATAAATAATATTTATAAAATTGCTATAGTCTCAGTAATAATTTATTACTGATTTTCTAATTTTAAATCAATAATGATTTCTTTAAACATTTTGTTTACTAAAAGGAAATATATTTTATACAAACACCAGGCAATTTTACTGTTATGGACTGAATGTCTGTGTCCCCACATATTCTCATGTTGACAGCTGACCCCTAATGTGATGGCATTAAGAGATGGGGGTCTTTGGAAGGTGATTGGATCATGACAGTTAAGCCCTTAAGAATGAGATTAGTGCCTTTATTAAAGAGATTTTAGAGAGCTTTCTTGCTTTTTCTGCCATGTGAGGACAGAGGAGACCCTCACTAGGCACCAGAACTGCTGGTGCCTTGATCTGGGCTTTCCCAGCCTCCAGAACTATGAGAAATAAATGCTACTTAATCCATGCAGTTTGTGGGGTTATTGTCGTAGTAGCCCAAACTGACTGAGACGATTGTAGACTGTTGATTTGCTATGTTGGTAACATGCATAAGAACTCAAATACGCACATACACTTTTATCCATCATTTTTGTATTTGACAATTTATCCTGCCAATCATTAGTGGTCACAGTCATATAGCTCTGATGAGTGAGTCTGCTGAACAATTGCATTATACATTCTTATGTGGTCCACTTAAGCTCCATAGCAATCTGCTCATGCATCTTTGCAGACCTGAGCTCCAGACTGAAGCAATATTCAAAGCATTTGGTCTCTTCCAAACTGTAGTTTCAATCACATTCTTCATTCTCCTTTCTAACTTTATCTAGTCAGTCTCTTTTTCTTTGTCAATTTCTCCAAAATCTCTGAAGCTTCCACCTCTTCCTTTAGAAATCTACCTTTAAAAAGCTCTTAAGCTTCTACTTGTGGGCACATACAGCAATGTGGTGAAGGCCAGAGCAGGAGGGCAGGGGCTGGGAGAAGAGAGAAGGGATGCGATGCATCTGTAATAGTGTCAACAATACAAAAAATTATAAAAAGTTGCTGTTCCCATCCTGTATTGACCCTTCTGAAACCTCTTTACTCACTCTTGTTTTTATCTTCTTTTTCCCCAAAAACTCCTAGAAGAAAACATAGGGAAAAATTTTCTTGACATTGACCTTGGGAATGATTCTTGAATAAGAGACCAAAAGAGCAGGCAACAAAAGCAAAAATAGACAGATAAGAATGAAAAAGTATAGTCATTTCAGTTTTGTAAATATTATAAAAGCAATTATGTAGCTTGTAATAAGTTTCCAAACTTTACAGCTTACCAAAGTGTATACAAGAAGACAAGAAAATAAGAATAGTTTTTCAAACCACTAAAGAATGTAAAATTATTATTTAAAAATTTACCACAATGAGAACTTTATTTTCATGTGACTTCACCAGCCAATCCATTAAGACCTAATGTCATTCTTTCACTAATCCTTTCAGAGAATAAATTGAGAAACTTTCCAATTCGTTTCATGAAGCCAGCATAAACCCTACACCAAATACCTTAAAATATATCACAAGAAACAAAAGCCAAACTCACCCTTGAATTTTGCAGCCAAAATGATAAATGTGAGGCTGTGTAAAAATATAATGCATTTCATCAAAGTTTGTATATCTCTAAAAGCAAGGCTCATTTAATGTTGTAAAATAAATTGTCTGTTTGAAGAAAGGATAAAAATAAAATTATTTCTATTTATATGAAATAATACAATTAAATATCAATTCATAATATCAATATCAATAAATGTGAAGTCTCAAATTAGTTGATTCAATGCAAAGAGCCAGGGATAACCTAGCCACTCTTGAAAATCAAGGTTGAAGGAGTTGCTATGTGGTATACTTGTAGGTACATATATTATATTGTAACTTATATAAGAATAGACAAATAAACCCACGAAACAGAATAAAGTGCCCAGATGCAATCCCATACCTATGTGGACAATTATTTTAAAATGCAGCTAGCACTGAAGTACAGTAGAGAAAGGATTGCTTCTAAAGTAATTGATGCCGGATCAATTGGGGATCCACATGGGGAAAAATAAAACTCGATCTCTACCTCACAGGAGACCTACATAGTGAATCAATTCTGACGGAATGATATCCAAAGGTAATCTTTTAAACGAAGAAATAAAAGCTTCACTTTCTTACTAAATGCATTCCAAGACTTACAGGAGGTATTTTGAAGGTGGCTGGCAACAGAGTACACGACGAAAATCAATATGTGGTCAGTGTATTTTCTCCATATTTGACCATTTTGCAATAAAAGAGATGGTATGCACCAACCAGACTGAAAATGGCCATTTGATTGGGTCTGTAATGATCATTAGTCACTCGTCTTTTTAGCAACCATTTCCTCCTCTTTCCCTATTTTCAGCAAAGCCTCTTTTCCTGTGTGGAAGTCCTGTTGTGTGGGTGAGCCACCTCTAGCACCATGGGGCACACTGATGCATGCCAGCAAATTGGCCTAATCATAATCCCTGTGGCTAAAGCATTGGTTTAAGGATGAGCAACAACTGAAGCATAAGTGGATGACCATGTAATATTTTCTCTGGTTGCAGTTTTTGGCCACGTTGGTCCAATCAAGTGAAACTCCGAACTGTCATCCGACGGTTATAGGCTCTTGCTGCCTAAGTGTAAGAAAATCTGAAGTTGTAGTCTGTCATGTCTGTTGGAAAAGTTTGCAATAAATAAAGCCAACCTCAGAAAGAAGCCAACCTAAAAAGATAATTACATCATTAAAAATTACTGCAAAATTAACTACTTTTCTTGATAAAATAAACAAAATGAAAATCCTTGGTCATCTAGCTGAACTCTATATATCTCTGGATTCTCCCTCAGCTATCACTTCTCCCTCACTTCGTACTCCCCATCAGACCTACCCAAAGAATGTTTCCTTCCAGCTAGTCAGTATTGCTTTCTTTGGACACTCAGACAGCAGCCTTCGTGCTCCACAGTGTGGGTGTCTTTTCCCTTCAGGTCCTCTGCCTGGCTAGGGTAAAGTTACTGCAGCATCTTCGCTCTCCTAGTGGAAGAAAGCCAGAGGAGGGTGGCTATTTGTAGAACTGGTTTGGAATTTCAGAGCACAGGATAAATGACTGAGAAGGTCATTTAGGAAGCTACTCTCATAACCTCTGTGAATAAAATAATAATAACAATATTAATAATGGTTAAAATGTATTGATTCTTTTTTATTGTATTTTCCCACTACCATTTATCCCTCTTATATCCCCCTCCTCCTGCAATCACCACATTGTTGTTTCTCCATGTCCATGAGTCCTTTTTCTTTTTTGCTACGTCCCTCCAACCCCACCCCTCCCCCCACTCAGAGCTGTCAACCTGTTCTCTATGAGTCTGTCTCTGTTTTGCTTGTTAGTTCATTAGATCCCGTATGGGTGAAATCATGTGGTATTTGTCTTTCTCTGATTGGCTTATTTCACTTAGCATAATGTTCTCCAGGTCCATCCATGCTGTCACTTCTGGGCTCAGTGTTCAGTGGGCACGCTCCAACTGTTTTATGAGGTAGATGCTATTACTATTCTCAATTTATATTTGGGTAACGGACATTTAAAAATTTAAATATTTTCTTAAAGTGACACAGTTAGTGATGAGAAATAAAGAAAGGATTATAAAAATTAGTGATGTGGGCTTAATAAACTCTCATACTTTGGAGATGTTCAAAAGTTATAGCTTTTATCACGCCTTCCAGAATTCAAATGATTCAGGTCAATCTTTTTATTTACAATGAGAATAGCAATAAAAATTATTTTCTGGAACATAGCTATGTCCATCTTCCATTTTACCTTAGATTGCAGGAATAGACCATGCATTTGAACTGGTGCTATTTGCTCTGGAGAGGATTTCAAAGAAAGGGTCTTTCAGAAATAGTCTCCTTCATTCTCAGAGTTTAAAAGGACTTCATAAACTTGACTGAAAGAAACTGTTGAATACGAGGTTGAAGAGAAAAATTAGACCATTTCTAGGCTTCTCCAGGATCATGTCTCTACAACATCCTACTGAAGACTCCTGTTTATATAGAATATTACCATTTATACAGAACATTACCATTTATGTGGATATTTTCTATAAAGACTAAGTGGTGTGAGAACAGGGCCTTATTCAACCTTTTATTCCAGCAGCGTGGAAGTTGCTAAGCTTAAATATTCTCTTATTTGATTTTTAAAACAAATCTGTGATGTAGCTGGAGGCATTTTTCTTTTAAAACTTTTAGAAAAGAGAACACTAATTTTCCAACATCCCCCAGCTTATAAGTAGGAAACCTAGGTTTTGGACCAACACAGAGCCACTGTAGGGTCAGAATTCTTTCATCTATACTGAACTTACTCAAAATCTAGTCAGACTCATAATTCAATAAGGTTACACAATAGATATCTTCAAGTAGAAAAAAAAGAACACTTGCATTATCTACTGTAATAAAGAATGAATGTCTCGGTTCCCTTACCTTGCTCTGTTCTGGTGAGGTTTCCTCTACTAACAATATCACTCATTCAGTCAATGCACATTTATACACATTTTAAATCATTTTGTTTTGCAAGAACTGCTCTGGGAATGACACAAAAAGAGGAGTCAAGCTTCATTTCCTAATGGAAACTAATCATAATGAAACTAATCTTTATTCCCTAGATGCAATGGCACTCTTGCAGTAGGTTGCTTCTCAGAAGAAAGATTAGTTGATTTTCCAGGTTATAAAATAGTGAGCAAAGCTTGTTCTAAAATTTCTCTTGCTTGAATGGTTTTATTCTCTTTCAGAGTCCTTTGAGGAAGAAACGGTATGAAGAGGTTATCCACTGAATTGGATTTTGGGAGTATATACAAATGAAAACACTCAAAATTCTCTGTTCCATCTTTAGAAATGGATGCTATTCCACCAGCAATACTTATTATCTTTTATGTTTAATGATTTTGTGTTTCTTTCTGAAATATTTTTTGGTTGTGAAAGGTCAAAGGCATATCATATATGCTTCCCATACTCAAAATATTTACTCATGTAAACCTGTTGAAAACTCTCCTTCTCTTTCTGCCTTTCCCCACAGTGTAGCAGGGAGGCTGTTACCAATTTCTAAATAGAACAGGCTCATTCAGCATTTAGTAACAAATTTCTACTGAGCATCTCCTATGTGCCAGACACATCTAGATTATGGAACATAGCAGCAAACAAAACTTTAAAACATCTCAGCACTACAGAAACACACATTCTTGTAACAAGAGAATTTTTTTGCCTAAAACTGATGAGGGACCAGAATTACAAATATAGCAAGTATGTGAATAAAAGGGGAATAATTAATAAGCATTCAGAAAACAAACAGTACCTGAACAGTAGCCTTGAAGTCAAATGAGCCAAATCCACGGGGTTTGCCCCTTCCTCCACATTGTGTGTTATCTTCTCCAGGCAGAGGGACTCTCATAGCTTTTGCATGGAGATCATTTGCATAATAGTTTCTCTTTTTCCCTTTTTTACCTAGTAAATTGATTTAAAATATTCCTATTATTTCCAGCATTGGTCTGTTAGAAATCAGTTTCTGTAATTTGAAAAAGTATAGGAGATTTGTTTAAACTACAATATATTGGTTTATGCAACCCTTGTGAACATAGGTTTCTGAAGTTTGGATTAGATCATGACAAGACTGGTTCAAGTGAAAATACATAAAAGAAGCAACAATAATAAAACAAGAAGAATAACAAGAAATCTCTTAGATTCTTTAATACATGATGTTTGTTTCTTTAAGCCGCCCCCAGAGTCTTGCCTGTCTGGGGATGGGCCTTCACAGCTTTGCCAGTGATCATCTGAATGTGTGAAAACATTTGTTGTTTTCACAAAATGAGTCACGCTTGTTTGTTATTAGGTTTTCCTTGAGCATTTGAAACTGAATTAATGTGAATGTTACATTATATATTAATTTCTATATCTTCCTTTGGAAAAAATAAAAATTTACCAGGACTTTTATTAGAGTTAGACAAAAGTGTAAGTTTCTGGGAATTTTGGTAGCTCCCTTTTCCTAGGGTCCATTGAAAAGTTTAAAACTTGTCAAAATACACTATTTTGGTAAAAAAACTGCTAAGAAGCCAAAGCATTTCTGAAAAGATGTAAAAATAATTTCTGAGGGAAAAAAGAAAGGACGGACTCTTTTTCTAGGGAAGTAATAAGTTAGCCCTCCAGAGTGCTGCCAGTCAGGGAACTTTGAACCAGACATTCCTTCCCCTGCCCCCTACAAATTCTAATAATAAAATTTTAAATTATCAACTCTTTCAGTGATTTTTTCTCATTTTCCCCCAAAATATGTCAACTGAGAGATAAACATCCTTTCATTGAATAGTTTTGAGACAACTGGATGCTCTCATACAAAAGAATGAAGTTGGCTCTTACCTTACATTATATAAAAAATTAGCTCAAAATTGACTATAGACCTAAATGTAAGAGCTTAAAGTGTAAAACTCTTAGAAGAAAAGAGGCATAAATCTTTTTTTTAAAATATGAACGCTTGATTTTTTCCCAAGTTTTTTTTAAAGATTTTTATTTATTTATTTTTTTTTTTTAGAGAGGGAAGGGGGGGGAGAGAGAGAGAGAGAGAGAGAGAGACATCAATGTGCGGTTGCTGGGGGCCATGGCCTGCAACCCAGGCATGTGCCCTGACTGGGAATCGAACCTGCGATGCTTTGGTTTGCAGCTCGGGCTCAATCCACTGAGCTACGCCAGCCAGGGCAAAAAGAGGCATAAATCTTTATGACCTTGGTTTAGGCATTTTTTTTTGTTGCTATGATATCAAAACTGCAAATAACCAAAGAAAAAATAGGTAAACCAGATTTTATTGATATTAAAAACCTTTGTGTTACAAAGGCCTCCATCGAGAAAGCCAACTCACAAAATGGCAGAAAATGTTTTCAAAAACACATATTTGATAAGAAATTTCTATTCAGAATCTAGAAAGAATTCATACAACTCAACAATAGAAAGGCAAATAAACCAATTAATAAGCTGGCAAAGAATCTGAACAGACATGTCTCCAGAGAGGATACAAATGACAAGTAAGCACAGAAAAAGATGCTCAACATAATTAGCCGTCAGGGAAGTACAACTCAAAACCACAATAAGATCCTCTTCCCACTCACTAGGATGGGTATATTTTTTTTTAAAAAAGATGTACAATAACATTATAGATCAGGATGTGGAGAAACGAGGATCCTTGTACATCATTGGTAAAAACGCAAATGAAGCAGCTGCTTAGGAAATGATTTTGGCAATTTCTTAACAAGTTATAAGAGGGTTTTCATATGATCCTGTAATTCTACTTCTAGGTAAAAATTCAAAACAACTGAAAACTTATGTCCACACAAAAAAACTTGTGCCAAAAGGGTCATATCAATATTATTTATAACAGTCAAAACATGGAGATACCCAAACACCCATCAACTGATGAATGAATAAACCACACATGGGACATTCATACAATAGGAAAGTACTCTACAGAAAAAATGAATAGAATATTAATTCACGTTACTGATTGAATGGACCATGAAAACATTATACTAAGTAAAAGAAGCCAGGCACAAAAGAACACATATTGTATGATTCTACTTATTTGGAAATTCCAGAAGAAGCAATTCTATAGGGATGTATAGTACATCAGTGGCTATTTAGAACTGGGTCCAGGGACGCGAGGATGATGGGAGAGAAGCCATTGTTAAGGGTTATGATGTCTTTTGAGGGTAACGAAAATGTTCTAAAAGCTCATAGTGGTGATGGTTGTATGACTTCGTGAATATCCTAAAAATCACCAAATTGTGCATTGATAATACTGAATTTTATGTGACTTATATTTCAATGTAGCTATAAAATGAGAACTATTTGAATTGGCCTGTTGGAGGCCATTTACAGTGAAGAGAGATTATAATAAAACTTTGAAGTATAATTAGCAACAAATTATTAGTAAAGTATTTCAAATGTTAGTCATAATATATACAAAAATGCAAATATTAATATTCCCTAGTCCAATTGCTTTGGAGATGCATTATTTTAAGGCAGCTCATTATCCTTCAGAAAAAGTAATCTATGGCATCTTTTTAAAAAATAATGAGAACAATCTTTTTTAATAATTATAATAATCATACCTCAATTTTACCTGTTGCAAGCTGAGACAACTAATTGGAACCTAATGAACAAACTAACCAGGAAAATAGGGACAGACTCATAGATGGAAAGTAGGATGTTAGCTAGTGGTGGGGGAGGCTAGGGGGTGAAGGGACTGAGCAAAAACAAAAAAGGACTCTTGGACATGGACAACAGTGTGGTGATTGCAGTGGGGAGGGGGGTATAAGGTAACTAAATGTCAATGGAAAAAATACAATACAGAAAAGCAAAACAAAAGAAAGAAAGAAACAAACAAACAAACTAGACTTTTCTGAATTGACACATATTGATTTCCAGTTAAGATTTGTGATGTTAAAGAGAGAGAGAGAAACATTTTTTTTCCAGTAGACAAAAAGGACGATTTTTCACTTTTGGGGGCCTTCCCTCCTAGAGTGTTCTCAATTTGCTTCTCAGACTTGGTCGTTTGCCACCCACAATTCATGTTTCTCTGAGACCTCCTCTCTTAAAGAAAGCAAAATCTTTCAAGCCAAGTAATCTTCTCTCTTATCTACAGACTCAGACGCACAACCCTGTTATGTTCATCAACCACCACTAGAACTTTTTCCCTATAGTAAATTCTTCTTTAGTCCTCATGACCCTTTTCTAATAATCCTCATCCCACTTAGGCACTCGTGACCATACAGTGTGACCTTATCCTCCTTACCGTAGATGACGGCCAAAGGACAGACACAAAACTTGAGCTGACCCAGCTGTATTCTCCAAAAGGGTTTCACGGAGAAGTCTAATAAATGGTGCTATGTGATATTTCATGAGTAATGTGCGATTCTGTGGAAACACATACTATGGGTTCTTCACCCAAGTGCAGGAGGTGCATAACCGGCCCAAAGAGCAGAGCAGAAAGAAAAAAGAAGTCAGTAGTATTGAACTGCTCCAGGTTCTTCTTTGCTCCCCAAAATCTGATATTTAGAGAACCCACTCGCTTCATTTGGAAGTTTCTATTCTTCAATACAATGGTGCCTACAGAGTGGTAGGAAGATGCTCCTCCCCCCTCATCACGTGATCTTATGACCGCCCGAGCCATACATCAGTCATTCACTGACTTATATTTACACCCCGAGGAGGCAGAGCAGGCCAGAAAGATAGGGAAAGAAGAAAATACTTCTGAAGAGTATTGTGGAAATTTCCATTTTTGAAATACAAAAATTATAATTAAAAATGTGTAATATGCTTATTTTGGACACATGAGACGAAAAGCATCATTGGAGCTGAGGTAAATATTATTCATATGATTTATAGTGCTTCGGTCCCAACAAAAGGATATAAACATTACCTTTTCTTTCTGAAGATAAAATCGCAATCAGTTTTAGAATGCAAGAACAAATAGAACTTTTGGGGGGGAAATCTATTGGAAATTGGAACACATTTGAAATCGCAGGTTACTAAAAATATTCTGATGCCAGTAATAAAATATGCTTGTTTAATTACATACCTGCACAGCTATTTCAGAAACTATACTTCTTTGGCAATTGAGAAAACAACAATTGGACATCATTAACCTTGAGTGTCTGAGGGCATATGTTATTTATGCTGCGTATAAAGTAATTGAATCCAAGTCTAGACACTCGGGAACAATTACAGTGAAAGCTGGTTACTTTTTATATTCTGTGATACATTTTGGGAAAGCCATCGCTCCTCATCATAAAAACAAAATAAAATCCTCTTTAGATTTTTTTGTGGTCACCTAGCTTCATCTGTTATCTCACCTTTTCCTCTACATGTTCATCTCTGTTCATTAGCTGAAACTAATAAACTTTCTTTCAGACATATTAGTTTCTCTGAAGTATTCGATGCAGCCATTCCTTCACCTGTTTTCCATATCATCAATCACTCATAGTTTTCAGTTTTTCAGGGTTTTTTTCAGTTTTGGTTCATTCCATATAATTTAATTCCCATTTAGCTTAATTAAATTTATTTTCTGCAGAACTACTATATTATGCTCTAAGCACCTACCCAGGAGTTGAGAATATTAAGATCAATAAATAGCCATTTCCATTAAGTAACTCACTGTCTAATTAGAAAGATAATATGTCCATGGGCAATTGGCTGTGAAAGCGATAATTAGGTTGCTTCTCCACAGCTGATGGGGTCAGAAAAGATCATTCAGGATAGATGGCAGATGATCTGATGGGAGACACTGTTGGTAACATATTTGGAAAATATAATCTTCTGCATCTCCTTTTCACTCATAGAAGTTCCAAGATTTGGGACTTTATTTTCTTTCGTTCCTGCTTTTATTTATTTATTTTTATTGTTGTTCTATTACAGGTTTCCCAATTTTCCCCAGTGGCTTTCCCCTGTCCCAACCTACCCTTGGTCAATCCCCACCCTGTCATCCATGTCCATGGATCATTTATACTTGTTCTTTAACTAGACCCTTCCCCTCCTTGCCTCCCTTATCCCCATCTTCTCTCCATTCTGGTCCATGTCAATTCGTTCCTTGTTTCCATGCCTCAGGTTCTATTTTGCTCATTTGTTTGTTTTGTTCATTATTATAGGTTCTTGTTCTGGGTTTTTTTTATGATTTTAAGATTTTTAAAAAATATTTTTATTTTAATTGTTGTTGCAATACAATTTCCTATCTTTTACTCTCATCCCAACCCACCCACCCAGCCCTCCACTCCTTCCTCCCATTTCCACCCACCCCTAGTTTTTATCCATGTGTCCTTTATACTTCTTCCTGTAAACCCTTCCCCTTTTCCCCTGAAATTCCCTCCCCTCTCCTCTCTGAACACTGTCAGCTTGTTCTCTATTTCAGTGTCTTTGGCTATATTTCGCTTGCTTCTCTGCCTTGTTCTTTAGGTTCCTGTTAAAGGTGAGGTCATATGGTATTTGTCTTTCACGTCCTGGCTTATTTCACTTAGCATAATGCTTTCCAGTTCCATCCATGTGGTCACGAAAGGTAGGGGCTCCTTCTTTTTTTCTGCTGCATATAATTCCATTGTGTACATGTTTCACAGTTTTTTGATCCACTCATCTACTGATGGGCACTTAGGCTGTTTCCAGCACTTCGCTATTGTAAATAACACTGCTATGAACATTGAGGTGCATAGGTTTGAATCGATATTTCAGGATTCTTAGGGTATATGGTTAGCAGTGGAATCACTGGATCAAAAGGCAGTGCCATTTTTAGTTTTTTGAGTAAAATCCGTACTGTTTTCCACAGTGGCTGTACCAGTCTGCATTCCCACCAACAGTGTACTAGGGTTTCCTTTTCTCCACAATCTCACTAGCACTTGTTTGTTGATTTGTTCATGATAGCCATTCAGACCAGTATGAAGTAGTATCTCAGTGTGGTTTTAATTTGCATCTCTGATGGCTATTGATGCTGAGCATCCTTTCAAATGTCCCTGGGCCCTCTGTATGTTATCCTTGGGGAAGTGCCTGTTCAGGTCCTTTGCCCATTTTTAAATGGATTGTTTTCCTTTCTGGCATTGGGTTGTATGGGTTCTTTATGGATTTTGAAGATCAACCCCTGGTTCTAGGTATCCTTGCCAAATATGTTTTCCCATACAGTTGGCTCCCTTTTCATTTCAATGATGTTTTCTTTAGGCATGCAGAAGCTTTTTAATTTGGTGTAATTCCATTTGTTTATTATTTTCTTTATTTCTCTTGTCCTAGAGGAGGAATCAGTGAAAATATTGCTGCATGGTGTAGCTGAAAGTTTACTGCCTATCTTTTTCTCTAGGACTGTTATGGTATAATTGCTTATGTTTAAGTCTTTTATCCATTTTTAGTTTATTCTGGTGTATGGTGTAATTTGGTGGTCTAGTTTCTTTCTTTCTCATGCACCATTCCAGATCTCCCAGCACCATTTGTTGAAGAGGCTTTTTTGCTCCATTTTATGCTTCTGTCCTCTTTGTTGAATATTAGTTGACCATAGAGACACAGGTTTATTTCTGGGATCTCTATTCTGTTCTTATTTAAGTAGCAGACCATTTTGATTACAGTGGCCGTGTAGTATAGTTTGATATCTAATATTGTGATCCCTCTTACTTTGGTCTTCTTTCTCAAGATTGCTGAGGCTCAGTGTGACTCTCACTTAAAGTGGAAGGCAAAATAAGGAGCTTCCCAAACAAAAGAAAGGCTAAAAGATCTCATCTCCACCAAATCAGTATTGCAAGAGATGGTAAAGGGACTGCTTTAAGAAGATGAGGAAAAAAGAGAAAGGAAAACAAGTACAAAGGGAAAAAATGGCAATGAATAAGTACCTATCAATTATAACCTTGAATGTAAATGGATTAAATGTTCCAATGGAAAGTCATAGGGTAGCTGAATAGATAAGAAATCATTTCTGCTTTTAAACTAATTATCTCTTATAACATGCTTCTTACGATTATAACAAACAATTTAACCATAAGAAAAGGGTGAAATCTTGCTATTGGCAAACTTAAAGGAATTTTACTAAGTGAAATGAGCCATGAAAGACAAATACTGTATCATCTCATTTATATGTGAAATCTAGAAACAGAACAAATTACAAACAAAAAAAGCAAAAACTAAATAAAACAAGAACAACAATAAGAAACAAGCTTACTGATATAATGAACACATTGGCACTTGCGAGAGGTAGGAGATGGAGGGTGGAAGAAGTGGGTTAAAAAGGTCAAAAGGTAAAAACTCCCAGTTATAAAATAATTTATGGGGCTGTAAATTACAACCTAGTGACTATAGTTATCAATGTATTGCATATTTAAATGGTTTTGAGAGTAAATGTTAAAATTTCTCATCACAAGAACAATATTCATAACCATGTAAGTTACAGATATTAACTAGACTTGTAGTTATCATTTCACAATGTATACAAATATTGAACTATCTGGTTGTACAACTGAAATTGATATAATGTTTTATGTCAATTATACTTCAATAAAATACATAATTAAAAAGAATTTCTGTGACAAACTGAAAGAATATGCTTGCAACAGAATGAGAGTTTATATTTAGAATTTATTAAAATTTTTATGTATTGGTGAAAGACTGGCAACTCAAAAGCTAACTGGGAAAATGCAGGGTTGGGCAAAGGTAGGTTTATAGGTGTTTGTATAGAAAATAATACAATAATTAATAAATAATAATATAAGTATAAACTATGTTTGAAATACCCAGAACTCTAAACCTAGCTTTGTGCCACCTTGTATAGAGCTAGAAAAATTTCAGGAAAAACCCCCAAATATTCCTTCTCTCTCATAAGAAAAATATGTTTTAAATTACCATTTTACACATATCTGAATGTAAAAAATTATGTTTGACAGCATGACATGTTGAAAAGTATCTGGATAAGTGGAAAATTCAGAAATCTTATAAAACTGTTAATATAATCACTGTGGAGAATAATTTAATGAACTTTACTAAAAATAGATATACATATTCATTAGATGCAGATATTCTATTTATAGATATGTGTAAAATAAATTTTTATAAATAGTTATGAAGATATGCTTGTTTGCCGGAACAGAAACAAAGATGGACCTCAAAAATAAAGTGTTGAATGAAAAAAACAAGTATTAAAACATAGAAAATAATATTAAAGCATAATTAAAGGATACATATACCTACATATGTAATGGAATAGGTAGGTTTATATTCTGGTTCCAGAACTTATGATGTGTGGCCTTGTGCAAGTAATTTAAATGTATTGCGCCTTGGTTTCCTCATCTAAAATATCTGTTATTTTGACGATTAAAAGAGTTAATATGTGAAAAGCACCTGAAGTCCTTGCTTTATAGTGAATGCTCTACAAATTGTGTTTAATACTTTATAATCCTCTTTCTTCTGTTCCTCTTTCTCTTACTAAAATGTGGGTTAAATAATGTATATTCATTTATGATAGTGCTTATCTCTGTGGATGGAGGTGAGAGAGACCGGGAATAAAATATAAATCAACCTCAGCTCTGCCAAAAATATTTTATCTTATTAAATGTATAAAACATGTATACAAGAAAATGTTAACATGTACCTATCCCACATAGTGAGCACAAGGATATTTACGTACTATTCTCTAAAAAAAACCTCAAAATATGATGAGGCATCTAAAAACCTTAAATATTTGTTTAATCATAAGCCCTATTCTACTGTAGTGGACAGTTTACAGATGTTTTACAGTTGAAATTTTGTTTATAATAAGATATTTCTAATAGTTAATGAAATGAATGTACACAAATGACTCATTAGAGAGTTTAGAAGTGGTTTCTCTAATCCCTGTCATTGAAGTTAGCAGAGCGAACTGTGAGCGCACAAATACAGCATTACGGAAGGTGTGTTACATATTCTGTTGTAGTAAGTAGGGGAGTATATAGCCATGCTTGCAGAGAAAAGGGCTTGAAGTTACCATTTTTAGGGAAAGCAAACAAACAGTGTGACATTCGTTCCCTATTGTGCATTAAAGAGCTAAAGTAGCACAGAGAGAGGGACCTGCTCACACTGGCCGGAAAGGTAGCGCCAAGGCTGCAGAGCCTGCCCCAGGTGCTTGCATTCTATTTAGCGAGCCTGCTCTGCGGCAGGGGCCCTTCTGTTCTGGAATTTAAGACACAACCCTGATTGTAATGAATTTGTCATCTGTAAAAATACTTTGTTTGTCAGAATGTTAGACTTGTTCCAAATTTTACTTTCAAAGCTCTCAACACTTTGTCTATTGTAAATAAAGTTTACAGTAATAAAATGGCTTGTTACAGTTATATAGAAAGTAGACTGATTCCTCAGACCTAGAAAACAAATGTTGATGTGATTACTCTTTTGAAAAAGTAAATCACATACTTCAGTTTCTGAAAAATATAGTCCCTCTTCTCTCCCTTTATGTTAACTTACTTTATATATTAAATATCAGGATGGCCCTGAGTCATTCTAAGTTGCTTCACTGTTTGACAAAATGGGAAACAAGTGTGTGGCATGAATGTTACCAGTGTTAATTGAATGTGGTTAGTGATTGAGACCATTTTCAGTAAGCATTTGTTACAACCTTTATTACAAAATGTTTGAACAATTATAATTATATAGTGCATTTACTCCTTCAACCATGAAGAAGAACTATAGCTTGCTAAATTGAATAATAAATTAATGGCAACATTCAACACTCTTAAACTGAGGCTAATTGAAGTAAACAAGAGTATGTATATTTTGGAAAGGCAAGGTAAAAGGAAAAAATACATATATATGCAGGGCTAAACATGGGCTTCTAAACCAACCAAGCCAGGGCTTAGAAAAAAAAAACTTAGGGTAGAGACTGACTACATCATATTTTATGAGTTAAAGTTTTTAAGGAAAAACGATAAATGATTTTAATAATAAAACTAAAAACAGTCATTGTAGCCATGGGAATTGTACAGAATAACTAGGTCTTTTACAATGATATTATGCAAAGAAGAGTACTAGCGAGAAAATAAGTGAGACATGAAAACAATATTGGCACTAAAATATCTAAGAAGCCCTATTTAATTTTTTTCTACTATCTTTAAAAGAGATATAAGATGAGATTTTGGTAAAAAGTAACCATGTTAAAATAATAAAGATATGTGAAAAATAGGAAGATGTTTTAAGTGCAAATGCACATAAATCTTGAAATTTGTACAAATAAAAGTTTAGCAGTGAAAGGATCGATGCGTGTTTTAAAAATTGAATGTCTGGTGATATTTTATAGTCATGAGTTATTAATTGAAGTAAGCAAAAAGAATTATGCTAGTATGAAAAAATGAAAACCTCCAGAAGATTGTGAAATAAATATACAGTAATGGGGAAAATCTTCCAAATTCTGGAGACCAACAGAACTATGATTATTTAGCACCAGATGCTTAAAAAAAACTCCCCCCAAATCCAAATTTATTAAACATTGTATAATTAACAGACTAAAAAAATCACACCATAATTGGATTTTTAAATTTTTTGGATGGAGAAGCCCAGAGATTTTATTTTTATATTAAATCTAATGAGGATTACATCATAGGAAAAAGCTCTATTAATGTCTGAAGGCCCCAAATTGCATAGAACTGATTGATTTCCATGCAACTAAAAAGTGTTACTTGTTGAAATGGTAAATAAGAATTGCTTCACAGTTCCTAAATAAACATTTGGTAATGCAAAATTAAGGGGGTTAAGCTCTTCTGCCCCAGATAATGAATAGCAGGTTTACAGCTGGAGTTACTTTAGGGAGACATTATTTCTTTACTCTCTCATTTAAGATGCATCATATTCTGGTTTGAGAGGCAGACCTCCTGGCCTCAGCAGGAGACTTCAGAGGAAATCAAGGTGGAAAGGAGGTGACAATACGAATTGTTAGGTAGGGACACAGTTGGGAGCGCAGGTACAAAGTAAAGGTGCTACTTGATACTGAGAGTGGGACATAAAAGATGAATAAATAAAAAGACCCTGAGTATGACAGCTAATGGAAATTGATAGGGAAATCAGTATGGGTTATTTGGTGAGACTTCAACTTTGTACACAATTCATTTCAGCCCAAATAACTTTTACTGTGAATTTGACACTGTGCTAGACACTGGGTTTGACTTAAAGTGCTTGAAGTCTAAATTACATGCAACAAACTAAGTGACGCCCCAGGGGTAGGGTAGGTTAATAAAAATAAAATGGACTAGATGTCAAAGAATGGAAAAAATAGAGGATTACAGCAAATGCAAAGAGTAGGGATACCTTCTGAAGAGAACAACTGCAACTTGGAAGGAACTGAGGCCATGTTGGCTCAGAAGCGCTTGAGTTCCTTGTCTTCTCTCCTCTCTTGTCCTCCGCTCCCCTCTTCTCTCCTCTCTCCTCTCTTTCTTCTTTCCTCCTTTGCTCTCTTTTTCTTTCCTTTCATTCCACCCCACTCCCCTTACTCTCTCCTACATTTTCCACCATTTTCTTTTTTTTTGTTTCCATTTTTTAGTAGAAGTTCATTAGCCAAATTGTATGACAAGTCTCCCAATTTTCAAAGTTGCAGAAACACTGGGAAGCTATAGGAAACACCTATGTGAGGGTAAACATAATCCATGAGCTGTCATTTTCAAAACTCGGTCTAAATAACTTAGTTGAAATTATGAAGTTAGCACTAAATTGAGGATAATCCCAAACCCTGCTAGTGAGTAACTTATTCCATTACAATGACACATCTTAATTAAATGGAATTAAGGTAATTCACAAGTGTCAAGTCTCTTTATTCCCCGATGACAGATTTAGAGAATGGTGTTTGTGATGAGTGCATCTGTGAATAATGTTTCACTAACATATTAACAAAAGAGCATGGTCTTTTGTTTTTAACATTATGTAATTTACTACATGGCTCTAAATTGGGAATTGTCTTACTGATGTGATTAAGAGAATAAAGAAATTATTCAGAAATCTTCAAAGACTTTTCTGACAGTAAGGTCAGTTGTGTCAAGACTGCCTTCTGCAGAAGGCATCGTGGCAACCCTCCTACAGGAGTGTGTGGGGTCGGACTGCACGGAATCAAAGACTTTGTCAAAGACAAAGAATAATCCTGCTGGCCCCCCAGGGTATGGCCCAGATAATGCAACAGATAGTTATCATCTCCAATTTAGGCTTTTCCAAGACTGGGTGAAATTCATCATTGAAATCTTCACTGTAACTCAGTCAGACTTAAACTATACATTTAACTAAGCTGGTTACTCTAAGTGTGATCATGTAATTCTTTCCATTGTTTTGAACACCCTATGAAATCTTTATCCTGTGATTCATCTCATATTATGGAAAATACTCATATTCTCAGTCATTAAATATCCGCTTTATGCCTAGGATTGCAAACAGTTTCACAATTTAACTTAACAAGTTTGTTCTGCACAGGCCCAGTGTTCATCTTTCATAGGTCCCTCAGTCTAGCATGGAGCATAAAACAGCTAGAGACTTAGTAAACTGTTATCAAATTGAATTAAAATTCAGCTTATGTAGCAGTCCAATGCTACTAGAAGTCACTTTGAGTCTAAGAGTAGATCAAAGATGAACTGGACATAAAGATACTTACTTTTTACTTAGATAAATGATGTTTACAATTAAATAATGACCAGCATATTTAACAACTCTTCAGAAGTTGAAATTTATAACTGCTACATTACATTATTCATAATAAGAAAAATCAATGTTTTAGTTTTGAGGAAAGGGCCATATCCACAGTGATCAATGAGAGATTTTTATTGTCGTTTACTTTGAATGACTCTCCCACTGTAAACACAACTTCTTAAAGAGGCATAAGGATATAGTAAAAAATATTTTTTAAAAAGTGAGTTGAAAATATGGATTCTGCACCTTGTTTTATCATACTTTAATGATGTGGCCTGACTATGTCAGTCACCTTTTTGAGAATTAATTTCTCATGGGCCTAGAAAAATAATTTCTACTATTTCTCTGTCTAAAATGGTTTGGATGTGGATCAAATGAAAAATTTATATGGGTCACTTTACTATGCAAACATAAGGTTGTACTTTTTGATACATAGCCTTACATCAATGTATTTGTGTAATTTTTAAGGATATTTGCTAACTTAAATAATCTCTGAGCATAGATGTGCGCAGCCACAGTGGACCAGGTTGTGTGTGCTACCAACAAATATCCTCGAAATCCCCGTGGCTTGATCAAAAATGGTTTATTTTCTTCTCTTGCCATTGCAAGTCATTGAACCATACTCTGCACCATACAACTCCCATGAGGACCAAGGCCAACAGAAGCAGCCACTTCCTGCAATACTGCCGCTGTGGCAAGGGCAAAGCAACATGGGCAGACGACAATGTGATACTCACAGTTCACAGGGCCTGAGTTTACTAGGGCCACCATCACAAAGTGCCACAAACTGAGGGGCTTACACAACAGAGATTTATTTTCTCTCAGTTCTTCAGGGTGGACGTCCAAGATCAAGGTGTCAGCAGGGTTGCTTTCTTGTGAGACCTCTCTTCTTGGCTTATAGACGACTGTCTTCTCCATGGTCTTCACATGGGCTTCCCTCTGCATGTGCCTGTGTCCCAGTCCCCTCTTCTTTCAAGGACACCAGTCACATTTGATTAGGGGCCACCTAATAACCGCATTTTAACTGAATTCCCTCTATAAGACCCTATCTCCATATGCAGTCCTATTCTGAGGTGTTGAGGATTAATATATTAACTTATACATTTTGAGGACACATGATTCAACCCACAGCAGGGTCCCATGAAATGACAGGGGCCAGGAAAGTGCGAAACAGCACCAGTGACTATAACACCGATCTTCTCCTTGCTGTAGGAAAGTATCTGGCATGTAGTTGGTACTTAATAATAAAATATTTTTAATAAATTAATATAGCTGATATCTTTTTTTCTGAAAACATATTTATAATTGCATGTGTAACATGTAAATGTACTTTGTCATCTCTTGTAATTATAAGATATCACATAAGGTCTTAAACAAAATTATGCAATAATTTTCCCCCTTTGGAGTAAAAATACTATAAACCTTCTCCTTTTTTTTCTCCAGTGGTCTGTTTCAGTCTTCCTATTATAAGTGAACTTCTATGCACCTCTTTTCAAACATAGAACTTAAACTTTCCATACATATAATTTCAGTAATTCATATGCCATTGATAATGATGAAATCTATTATTTCAGAGAGAGCCCCAAACACAGAAACCATCAGTCCATCAGCCTGATGCGGCTCATATGGTACCTGACTTTTTACAATATGCTCTTGCTCAACTTATACGTGACATATGACTTCCTCAATGGGATTAGTTCTGGAAAGAGTGACAGAAAGTAGTTCTGTACTCTCAAAATTCTATCTCAAATGTTAATATTATGTCACATTGGACAAAGGATGTAAAAGTACATTCTCTCTCTTACATGGAGAACTTTGTCAATAATTTGTACCACCACTTAAGGAAATTAGAAGCTTCAGGGAATTTCTTTAAATAAATAAGTCAATGCAAAATGACCATTACCTGTGTCTCATTTACAATAATATCATCTTGGCTCCAACCATCAGAGGATGGAAATGGATATTGATCAGGTGTTTTAGCAGTGGAATAAGAACTTCAGTTTAATGGTTTTGTAATAACATTATAATTGCAAAGGCTGCAAACAAGATGTGTTCATTATTTCACACGTAGGACAAATAGCCTTGGCTTTCTTAAGGTACTAATTTCCCTATAATTTAATTTTTATACTCTGTACAATAAAAATGAGCTTCAGTGTGCAGATAACTCAGCTGTTTAAAAATAGAAAAGAATGGTTAATTAAAACAGCCTTGTGGTCAGGAATTCTGGTTATCTTATTTGAAATATTAGTCCTCTATTTTCATTGTTTATTGATAGAAATTTTCAAAGTTGCAAACAAAGGTATCCCAAGAAAGGAAAATTTCTTTACTTCTATAAAGCCGAATGCAATTTCTACATCAAGATTACATTCTACATGCCTGCAGAAAAAAATAATCTAGTGAAATATTGTCAGTCACTTTTGGGTCTTGTCAATCATTTCAAATTTAAATTGAGTCAAACCTGGAATCCGCAGACTCCCTGAGGAAGTTTCACCTATTTCTTGCCACTCAGCAGGGTCCTCGGAGGCTTGCGGATCCCACCAGACCTCCACCCCTCCTTAAGTTTCACGTAGACTTCTCTCCTCTCTCCAAACCATAGATATCAGTCTGGGGGACTCCCTGGAGTTCTACCCAGGAGTTGCCCCAATGTACGTGCACACTTTTTTTTTTATATGACTTGATATTTCCTTGATCTTAACACAGGAAGCTAGACAAAGGTCCTCTGTTCTCTCAGAAGAATCCACAGATTGGAAAGGATTCAGATTAGACCTTGACTAGGAGTGGGGAATCAGGGTGCATGGGCCTCAGCTACATTCACGTTGCCTCTGACTGACTTTCCAAAGCCCTTCTCCCTGTCCTTAGGAATCATAGGTAGTCGGGGGTGAGGTTGTCAGACAAGTTGGGTAAAACCAGTCAGTCCATCATTTTCCTGTCTTTTAACATAAATTGAAGCTTTTGAATATAAATATGAAAATGTGATATCGTTTTCCAATTAATGCTGCATCGTCTCTGCAGTGGGAAGGTGGCTGTCTCTGAATGAATGGAGGGAAGGAAGAATGGCTCTGGCAACAAAGAGAATATCTGGATTGAAAAGCAAAAGTAACTTTGAAATGGTGCTGCTCTACACATTCACAGGTTAGGAATTGAGGAAGTGGTATTTCTTTTCTATTTGGCAGCCAGAATCATGGGAGAGAAGGATGATGGGCTTCAGAGTCAGGTGTTTGCATCTGGGTTTGACATTTCTCAAATCCTTTGTCTCATTTTCCTGCAACTGAACCTACTGAAAGATTAGACAATATTTATATAAAGTATACATGTATTATTATATGTAAATTATTATACTAAATTATTAACAGCATTTAACATAATCTTGGGTAACATGCGGTTGCAAATATTATTAGCATCAGGACTGCTTGTTATACAAAATAGCTTTTATTTATTTATTTATTTTTTACTTAAATCTACTTTGGCTTCTATAGCTATAATTTGAAAATTATATTTCTAATGTCTTCATTTTACTGTTTTAAAGTCTACATACTTCTGTCACCATGGAGCAGAGAGAGTTAAATAGATTTCCTTGAATTCAATATCTTTTATGTCATTTTTTCTTTTTCTCACTTTACTTCCTGAAAGCTATGCTCTTAGAAAGCATAGATTTCAAAAGCCCTTTTTTCTTTTTATCAAGGTGATGGTACTATATTTGAATTCTATAGTAATGTTCTTTCATCATACCATTATGTTGTAATTCTTTGATTTTTCTGGATGATATAAAATATTTTACACAAATGCTTTGCACGAAACTTGAACACAGTGTGCCTCTGGTTGAAATGGTTTGAAGTTATGCGTAAAGGCGAAACTGATGTGAGATGATGGGAGATCTCGCCCCCTCTGTCTCAGTCCGTCATGTAACTTGGGGCAAGTCACTGTACCTCTGCAACCTTCTTTCTGTTAAATAATTAAATTGAATTAAATTATCTCCAAGAGTTACCGTGAAGATCCAAATAGGGTTCCACTTGATCTCTGTTGAGGTTCACAGTTTCAACCACCTCTGTTTTAGGCTTTAAAATGGAATTTCGTACATCATACCTTAATTAATATTCACTCTGAAATACATGAGGTGTTATCTGAATTGTACGGGTTAGGGAAGTAAGGATCAGAGAGGTGAAGTGACTTGCACAGGTTATGCAACTAGTAATTAAAAAGGTTTTTTTACTTAAAACAGACCTTTTCAATCCCCAATGTTTTTGTATCTACTATTGTCATAGTGCTCCCAAAGACCGGGAAATGAATGTCAGAAGAGCAAACAATGTGACGGATTCAGTCATAAAAGTTAGAGAACTAATGTTTTCTGAAAATAATTATACTTAGTATTAAATGATGAATTTCTTTTCAATCATTGTATGTTCTATAAATTCATATCAATGATATAATTTTGAATGAATTAAAATATGTTATATATAAAATATTATGTTATATAATTATTTGTCCTGAAAAACCCAATTTATTTACTACTAACATGTTAAGAAAGTTAAATGAAACTAAGCCTAACAGTAAAACCATTAGTTAGTAGTAAGCTATGTAATTGGGGCTGAAGTTGGAAGCTGGCACGGGGAAAGTTAAGGAAGCAAAGAAATAAAAAAAGTGGTACAATTCCATACATCTTAAGAGAATCCAGAAAGTGGCCCTCATTTTTTTTTTTGCTTTATTATTATTTTTTTAAAGATTTTTATTTATTTATTTTTAGAGAGGGAAGGGAGGGGGGGAGAGAGAGAGAGAGAGAGAGAAACATCAGTGTGCGGTTGCTGGGGGACATGGCCTGCAACCTAGGCATGTGCCCTGACTGGGAATCGAACCTGCGATGCCTGGTTTGCAGCCCACGCTCAATCCACTGAGCTACACCAGCCAGGGCAAAAGTGGCCCTTATTAAAAATGACCTTGCTCAGGGAGGCTGGATGCCTATGCACAGACGGCCGTCCTCTTTACAGGTTAGGCAGACGTCTTATTTCAAGGAGAAACAAACACAGTTTGAATGAATATAACCTTCCATTCTTTAAGAAGAAAAATGGATTCCCCTCTTGGTAAATCTTCTTGATGTACAAAAAAGTACATCCCCCCAAAATAGAATTTATTTATTAAAAATTGTGTATTTATTCTTAATATGTTTACACTTCAGTCACCTTCAAAGTGCTCCTCATTTGATGCAGTGCACCTATCGGACGGAGCATTGTTTTCACTGCTCAAGGACAGTTTTTGAACTCACTGATTTAGATACCTTTTAGAGCTTCTGCTAGTTTTTGTTTCACTTCTAACACTTCAGCAAAACATTAGCCTTTCAGGACTTTTTTCTTGCAGGGAAACAACAACAATAAACAAAGTAGTTCAGGGCAAAATCCAGTAAACAGAGAGGGTGGGGCACAGCGGTCACATTGTTTTCAGTCAGAAACTGTTGGGCCGGTGCCCTCGTTAATTGCTCATAATGAAACAGACAAACACTTTCACAGAGTCTTATAAAAAATCCACTGAAGCCAAATGCAGCCTCTTATAACAATGCCAGCTGGTACACTGTACAGACGAGTTCCTGGAACACTCACCTAGCAGGGGAGGCTTGTACTAAAAAGGGCCCACCCTCTAGCAGATAATTCTGTTTTTGGGGGGAGGTCCCTCACACAGGGCAACAGAAACAACAAGTGTGTGTGCACACCATATGATGACAAAGGAACTAATGAATGATTAGCAAAGCTCAAAAACAGAGTGGGCTTTCTGGGTACTATTCATTTGTAATTAAGGAAAATATCCACATGTTAAGAGAGAGACTCGTTATTTACTTGTGATAGACCTAGTTTTCTATTGAAGCTCCACTATTTGAGAACTCGGTGCTTTTGGAAAAGTTGTTTAGTTTTTCTTAATAATAGTACCTGCTTTGTAGGTAGATATTTATAAGTAAAGTGAAGAGAAATGAAATAATTTATGTGTAGCTCTTGACATGCTGCTTCACATTAACTATATTTGATAATGTTCAGTCATTTAAGCTATTGTTTTAATGCTCCCACAAAAAAAGAAAATCATATAATATCTATTTGTTTAGTGTCTATTTTCCCACAAAAAAGAATGATTTCAAAACTGGAAAGAATAAAGTAAAAGTAACGATACTTGGATGTGAGTGATACACAAGGTGCTAATAAGAGGATCAATGACGTCCTCAAGAGTCATCTTTTCCCTTTGCCACACTGAGTTCCAGGGGCCCTCATCTGAATTGTTAATCCATGCAGTACTCATAACGCCTCTGGTCCACTGGTTCCCGTGTTGTGTTCATGCTGCCAACACTCACCAAACAGAAATCGCCATAAATACTATCACGTCACTCTACATTTAAAGTCTTTAATACCTTTTATTCCAATAGGATAGATATGGAATGGTACTCATGGCTCTTATCAAATTGCAGCCCATTTAAATCTCCATTCTCATCTCCCTCCACTCCACTTGTGCATTTACCAATTGTACTTACAGGTAATTGTGCACTGGCACTCTAACAGCATGAATTTTTTGGCTTCATAATGCTTTAGCATTTATTATTAACACAGAGTACTTTTCCCACTCCATTTTTTTTCTGATAAAAAATGCATTTTCCTTTAAAATTTTAAATATTACCATTTTGAAGGCATTCTCAAATTGCTAAGGAGTTAAATTTAATCTTGCTTTTCTCCCAGGTCCCTGTGTACATAATTCTGTTATGAAACTTATTATAATTGTTCAAAAGTCTATTTCCTTCTAGTGTTCTAAGTTCCCCAAGGACAGGAACTGTGTTTTATATTGATTTTTGAAACAGCAATGTCTAGTTTTTTTATCCAGGTCATTTTGTTAATGTGTCCATTGACTGAATAAACAAATTAATGTGTTTAATCTTAGGACATTTCTGGGACATATTTTAAGCAACACAAAAAGTTCACATTTTAGGGACCAGATGGTATTTACTAACACAAGTACAGGAAAATGAACTAGTTTCTTTTATATTTGCTTATAGAGTGTTTATAGTAGATACTTACAGTTGTCTCCTCAAATCCATTTTTACATAGCAATAAAATACCTAATTTTTAATCAGATGCATGGGCACACAGAATTTTTTATGCACATCTAGCTTGCTCTGCAGAGAGATATGACTAACTTTTGGACAATGAGATGTAAGCAGAAGTGCCTGGAACAGCTGCCAGAGTCCTTTCCTAAAACACATGTGTTTTGTACATTCACTCACCTTTGTCCATCCCTTTTCCACTGCCCGGAACATGGGTGTAATCATGAGAACTGGAGCAGCCATTGTGAACCATGAACTGATCTCAAGACTGAAAGTCGTGCATGATGAGGAGCAGCATGGAAAGACCCTGGGACCTTAGAACTGCATAGAAAGAAGCAACCCTATTAGCTTTGGGCTGCCAAACTTGAACTTCTAAGTGGAAAACAGATACCTTTTCATTATATTTTAATCACTTTTATTCTGGTTCTCTGTTATACTGACTGTGACTTAGTTGACAGAATTCAGAGCATAACAGATAATTCAGAGCTGAGTATATATATTGAAATATGTGTATTATAGAGATATTAAGAATCTTGCTTAATGCCACAGGGCTAGTAAGTGGTGAGACACAAAAATGCACTTGGACTCCTGTGCTTTCCAGTTTTGTGACATCATGTACCTATATAACTTTGTTAAGCTTTTGTGTCCTTATTAGTAGGGGATAAAAGGGCATCTTAGAAAGTGGTTGTAAAGGAGATGATGCATTTTGAAGGCTTAAATGCTCAGTAATGTTCATCACTTTCCCCACCAGAACACTCTGTTAGTTCTGTGAGAGTAAAGAGAAAATTATCGGCACGGTTCATCAGAGTTACAGTAAAAGCACGTGGTAAATTCTCTTGGCTATGACATGTTTGTAGATAAGATAGAGAAATGTGTGTTAAGTAATAGAGTAGTTCAATAAATGCACATATACCCCCAAACATGTCACTTGATAAATGATCATCAGTTTGGGGGCAAGTATCTTGTGGCATATCGTAAGGTTTTCTATTCAGCTTTACACATTTTCACCAGTGACTTGAATGAAGAGACATTCATGAAATCTGTAAGTGACACAGCACTGAGAAGGAAAGCAAATGTTTTAGGTGATAACAATCAAGGTTCAATGGTTTTACCCAACAGCCTCAACTTGGACTTAACAAGAATATTGACAGCAAAAAAGTAAATTCTAAACTTACAATAAAAATATCAATTGCAGAAATACAGGACTGAGATAACTGGCTTAACAGAAGCTCAGGTTGAGTTTTACTTTAAGCTTAAAGGAAATCAAGCCTGATTAGGGAATATTATGACTTTGTTGTTGTGATAAAAAAAAGTCTAGAGTGAGACTTGTGGTCCACAGATAATTGAGGTCAGAATTCTTTGGAATATTTCTTAGGTATTCATATTTCATTCAGACCTATGAATTTCTGATGAGATGCATTTAATTTAAGTGTCCAAGACATTTCTTGAGAGATAGGAGCTTTACATCTTCCAAAGAGTTGATTTGGAAAAGCAGAGCCCCACTTACCCAACACGGAGCCTGCACAGTAAGAGAAACACATCTGACCCTGGGTTCACCCAGGGTCAGAAGAAAACTGTGACCTCGCTCAGTTTACTCTGGGAGATGCAAGGTCCTCCCTAAATGCAAAGCATACTTCCAATAAAAAATCATATATACTGTTCAGTTTTGAAGTTAATAAAAATGTTAAATACACACTTTATTTATTGATGAAGAGGATATAAGCAATGCCCTATTTTCATGGGAAAGATGTTTTTATTGCTGAAAATATGTGTTGTCCAGTGAGCATATGCTTTGTGTAGGCTCAAAGATTTCCAATATCTCAGTGAAAACACGTATCTATATTTGGGGACAAATATTATATTCATGTATATCTTAAAGACTCCTCATAGATTGAACCACTGTTAATAGATTTGGTCAACATTTGCTAAGGAATTCTACAGCGTAAGCATTCGTGCTGAAAAGAGGTGATATGTCCAATTCCATGAGGGGTGAAATCATGATTTGGGTAAGCTTTTTCCTGTTTGCACCTTCAGAACTAACAGACCAACAAGAAATGCAGGATCCATCTTACTATATGTTCATATGATTGTGTCTATTGTCCTTGGAATAAAGTTAAAAAATAATTGAACTCTAAAGTCAATTTTTTTACCAACATAATTTTAAAAGTTGATTTAATTTTTAAAGAGTTGCATTTCATCAGAGCTTCTAAGCTAATAATTTTTACACTCTTTATGGTAGAAAGGGAATGATATTTGTGGAAAATAAATTTCAAAGTTATTTAATACTGTTTTCTGTCCATTTAATATATTAAACCTTCAGCAGACAACCATAAACATATTTTAATTGTCAATTAACTTCTCTGAATAAAGCATGTGAATTTGCATTGTTAAGTGTCCTAAATATACAGATGCTATGTCCCTGCATTCACATAAAATATAGTTGAGAAGAGTACAGAAACATTAAAGTAAAAGGAACTGCATATGCCTCCAAAGACTATGTAGATATATGATCTCAATTATATGTGGAATCTAATGAACAAAATAAACTAATGAACAGGATAGAGTCAGAGGCACAGAAACATGGAGCAGACTGACAGCTGCAAGAAGGGAGTAGGGGGTGGGACTAGTTGAAAGAAGGTGAAGGGGTTAGTCAAAGAACATGTAGGTGTGACCTACTGACAGGAACAAGGATGTGGGGCTTGATGGTGGGAGTGGGGATGGGTTGGGGCAAAGTGGGCAAAGAGGGAAAATTGGGACAACTGTGATAGCAAAGACAATAAAAAACAAAAAATAAGTATATAAAAGAATATAACTCAGGAAAAAAAAAAGTATATTCCAGTAGTCCTTTAGGAGTTAATTAACGTGTATAAAACAGGCTGCTAAGAAAAAAATTATAATGATAAGTAAGGATATAATCTTTGAATCAAGGTTGGCAACTGTTTCTATTTTGCAGGGGTAGAGGGGAACATATCTCAGGAAGTTGAAATTAAGTAAATAAAATGAAAAATTTGAAAGGATGATAATCATCATATAGGGGTGAAAGCACGAACTTGAAAAAAAACTATTCTTTAGAGACAGAAAGCTTTCCTCACCAGGAAGCTTTGCTGTAACATGATTCATGTACTCGCCTAACTAAAGAAAGATCACGTCACTTAGGAGACACACCGCTCGGTCTTAAAGACGGAAATGGAATGTCTCTGAGGCAAACGCTGCTGGTGTGTCCACGAGCCTCTGCAGGTGAGAAGGATGGGACTCAGAGACCAGAGTTTGGGGCAGGCAAGTGTGTGTCCGATTGTCGTAGCTTATACTTTTAACCACATTATTAATCATTTTAATGTGATTTTTTTATTAAAAGTATAGGTACACAAAACCAGATATCTGCACAAGGTACTTTACACAAAGCAGTAGTCTCTTTCCCATCTTCCTTGAGGCCAGCTTTCAGCAGCTCTTCCTTTGCACCCCTTCCATCACACTTGCTTAGCTGATTTCTCTGGCATTTATACCCTCCTTAGTTCATGTACTATTTCTTATTTATATCTTTCTATCTTGACTTCCTATGAAGGAGAATATTGGTCCAGCTCTCCCATTCCTAACCTGCCACTTGAATTTGCTTCCCCATTCTCCCATGCAGTTATATTATTAGTTTTGTTTATATCACTAATTTTTCAGTCGCTATTATAATGTAAAAATATTAATAGCTGAGCAATGTAATACAGCAAAAACAAAAAAAGCAGCACCAACAACATCAAATCCTTTTTTTTAGCATTCATTCTGTGCCAGATGATGTTATTGTCTTTTTCTACATTCTTATTTTTGGAGTTCAAAATTTATTTTTTATTATGTCTGTTTTTAAATTATTCAACTATTTTAATGTGTCTATCAAATTTGGCTTTCCAATTCTGTCTCCCTTTAGTGCATGTTTGAAATTCTAGTATATCACTAATTTCATCTTTTTCTTAACTATCCCTCCTGGAGTCTTACCTCCATCAGTTCCACACCGACCATCTGGGTCCACTGGGCAACATCATACTGGTGGCTGTACACACCTCCATCCTGCTGGTTTCCTTCATGTCTCTTCTTGGTAGCATTTTCCTTATGTTGGAGGTCCCCTGGTTTCCTTCTTCTTGGTTTAACTCCTCTTTTGGTGGGAGGACATCTTCAAGTCAAAGGAGTGGCATAAATACTAGGAGAGATTTTCAGTGGTAACCACTACAGAGAGCAGCACATCATGACAACCAACACCATGTAGCCCGGGTGACCTTTATGGCAAGCTTCTTGCCCCTACCATTAATACAGAATGTGCATTAGGTGCAGACTTGGTGTCCGCAGCTGAAACAAATCTCCAAATGCGATGAGCACAGGCGAGTGAGCCATTTTATTGGGGTCATACATTCTCATTGAATTTCCAGAACTGAAATCCTTAACAGACCTGGTATCCTCAAATTAAGAGGATGTCAAGTATTCATGAGGAAAGATCCTATAAAGAAATCACAATAAATGCTAAAACTATACCTCCTGACCTTTTCTAAAAGATTCTGTCAAATTTACTATTGCACACCGACTCTGAACTGGTACTCATTGGGCAAATAGACTAAGCTGTTGTTGAGGATCAAATAAAAACTTGAATTTGATGTCTGTTGCCCTTAATGTGTATCTAGTAGGACACCTGTGTTTGGCTCCCCTAGTTCCAGAGTGTATGATTCCTGGAAATAACTTAAGCAATTGGCAGAATCCCGAGTAAGAATTATTAGAGAGGTGGAGCCAAGCCACTACAGTTTAGCCTCACTCAGAAAAGAGTAAAGAAAAAGCAGTACTGGCCCTGGTTGAGTGCTCGGTTGCTGGGCACATTGTCTTATACACCAAAAGGTAGCAGTTCAATCCCTGGTCCGGGTGCAGACTGCATATGTGAGGCAAGCAATCAATGTTTCCTTCTCATATCAGTGTTTTTTTCTCTCTCCCATTCATTCTAAAATCAGTTAATATACCCTCAGGTGATTATTTTAAAAAGGCAGAACTGTATCACTAGCAAAGTCAAAGCTAAGTACCACCATCGAAGACTGGAGATGCAAAAGCAATTATTTATAGCACAGCCCGCTCTGCCTGCAGGAAAACACTCAGGAAAAAAGAGTCAGGGCTCTAGCTGATTGGGTTCATGTGTATAGGGTGTGCTGCATCCTCTGAATTCCTCTTTACAAACTTATCCCAGTTCTGGTTTCCTTCTCCCCATCCATGCCATAGTCTTCACATAACATTCTCAAGACAACTGTGAGCTCACTTGATTTCAAACTTTGTCAATCTGCAGAACTGTAGAAAACTGGGTGTGTTTTTAATTTCTAGATACACCCATTCTTCAATAGTAAAAGTTTGGCACTTCTTAACCCTAATTATAGTCTTAAGGTTTTTGTCTGTACCTTGAACCCAAAGTATAGATAGTGTGGATATTTCACCTTGCCATTCTTTTTTTTTTTTTTTTTTAGATATTCCCTACTGTAAAGGCGGCAACCTCATCCCATCGCGAGTGTGACTCTGCCAACACCTCGATTTCAGCCTTCTGGCTTCCAGAACCATAAGAGAGTAAATTTACATTGTTTTAAGCTACCCAGTATGTGGTAGTTTGTTACAGCATCCCTAGGAAATCAATATACTCACAAATTACAATTCTTTTTGTCAGAATTGTGTGCACTACTGTGATACCATCTATTTCTGTACTAGTCAGGATTCTTAGTTGCAAGAACAATAAAAAACAAACAAACAAACAAACCATTCTGAATAAAATAAAACAGCAGCAATTTATTGAGGACACAGACCACTCACAGAATCCCTATGAAGGCTTGGAGATGCGCAGAAAATGGGTGAAAGTCTAAATGGTCCAAAACAGCCCAAATCAGGCCCAAGATCCAGGTTGGGGGTCCAAGCACTGCCACAGCCACAGGACACCAGACTGAAGAGCTTCAGCAGCTGTGGAAACTGAAGAACATCCCTGACCCTCCTCCCACTGCCCTGACCAGTGGGCACAGTGCATGCTTCTGCCACTGCCACACAGAAGTCTCCTCTCCCCATGCTTCTTGCCATCATTAGATACAAATTCAGAGTCCTGAGGGGTCAGATGAGGCTGGCCTAGCATAGGTCACTTTTCTGTGACTTAGTCTACAGAGGTACACTTGGAGAGGCTGGACATGTAAACATCAGTCATCAGTTATGGCTGAGGATGTTGCCTGCCAGATCTCATAAATTTAGGGATGTAGGGTAGCTTTTCACCATAACAAAAGCAGATCAAAAGTGGGGAGGCAAAATAAAAATGAATCAAAACAAATTTTTTAAAAGCCACATATATGCACTGTACATGTTCATCTAAGACCAAGTTCATTGACTCTGTAGAAAATCCTTTCAGACTCTGTCAAAACTTAATAGTTTTAAAGAGAAGATGGGACAAGTTGCATTAGGTTCTGTTATTCAGACACATTATTTCTAATAAAGAAAGAAGAATGGTACTGTTGTTTTATGCATCTAAAAAATGATAAGTTTATAAAACAATTGGAACAATAGTATACTTACCTTCTCGTTAGTTCCTAGAGGTCTTTGCCCATGTTTATGCGTTAGGGTATCTTTGTCAGTGCAGTATTCAGAATTACATTCAGGTAGTTAGTTGATAATGCTAATGAAAATAAAAATTTTATTTACATATATGTAAAATTACCAGAAAAGCATTAGTAAAACTCAAGACCTTGATACTGTTATTTAAGGAAATTAAGTGAATTAATGCAAGCCATTTTATGTGTCAGCTCATAATATTATTTCAAAGGAATTTTACTTCATATTGCTAGATCAAAAAAAGCTAAAAATAAGTTTAATAGATAGTATGACATGAAAGAAAATTGCCTAGGAAAGTCAGATTAATTGCTGTCACTGCAAGTGCCCAAAAGAAACCCATTAACCAACTCAAAATAAAAATCAATTTTCATAGCTCATGCTGTCTCCACCATTGCAGTTGGAACACGTATGACTGAACGGCTTGTCTTTATGCTTATTTTGAATCGTGTGAAAATAAGTCACCAGTGTAGCATATGTAGCATTTATCAAAAATTTAGGAATTAGAGGAAACACAATATGTCATGTTATTTTACTTCATAACTATTCTATAGAACAAATTTCTGGTACGCTTTAGAGAGAAGGATGGGGGTATGGAAAGTTTTGGCAAAGATTTTCACGAGTTCACATAATCTAAAATTAAAAGCATTTTTGTTCCATATTTATTTTTTGAATATTTTATAATTTATTGTCAGCTACAAAGTACATATCCTGAAAAGGGGATCATAGCCAACTATTATCATTATTGACTTTGTTCTTTTCTTTTTTTTTATTGTTGTTCGATTACAGTTTCCCCCATTACTCTCACCTCCCCTACCCACCACTCATCTTCCACATTCAATCCTCCCACCCACATTGTCGTTGCCCATGGGTCCTTTATACAAATTCCTTGACTTGACCATTCTCCTTCCCCCATCGTTATCCTCCTCCCTCCTTGCCTCTGGTCCCTGTTAGTTTGTTCTTTATTTCCATGTCTCTGGTTTAGTTTGCTCACTTGTTTGTTTTGTTGATTAGGTTCCACTTACAGGTGAGATCATTTGGTATTTTTCTTTTACCACCAGGCTTATTTCACTTAGTGTAGTACTCTCCAGTTCCATCCATGCTGTCAGGAAGGGTAGAAGTTCCTTCTTCCTTTCTGCTGCTTAGTATTCCATTGTGTAAATTACCAGTTTTTTTGATCCACTCATTTACCGATGGGCACCTAGGCTGTTTCCAGCACTTGGCTATTGTAAATTGCACTGCTATGAACATTGGGTTGTTTGAATTGATGTGTCACAATTCTTAGGGTATATTCCCAGCAGTGGAATTGATGGATCAAAAGGCAGTTCCATTTTTGGTTTTCTGACAAAACCCCCTACTGTTTTCCACAGTGGCTGCACCAGTCTGCGTTCCCACCAACAGTGCACTAGGGTTCCCTTTTCTCCACAACCTCTCCAGCGCTTGTTGTTTGTTGAATTGCTATGATGGCCATTCTGACCAATATGAAATGGCATTTCATTGTGGTTTTAATTTGCATGTCTCTGATGGCTGGTGATGCTGAATATCCTTTCATATGCTTCTGGGCCTTCTGTATGTCCTACTTGGAGAAGCGTCTGTTCAGGTGGTTTGCCTATTTTTAATTGGATTGTTTGTTTTCCTGGCATTGAGTTGCATGTGTGCATTATATATTTTGGAGATCAAATCCTTGTCTGAGATATCATTAACAAATATATGTGCCCATACAGTTGGTTCCCTTTTCATTTTGCTGATGTTTTCTTTGGTCCTGCAGGGACTTTTTAATTTGATGTAGTGCCATTTGTTTATTCTTTCCTTTATGCCCCTTGCTCTGGGGAACATATTGGTGAAAATATTGCTGTGTGGATATCTGAGATTTTCCTCCTTATGTTCTCCTGTAGGACTTTTATGGTGTCGCAACTTATATTTAAATCTTCAATCCATGTTGAGTTTATTTTTGTGTATGGTGTAAGTTGGTAGTCAAGTTTCATTTCTTTGCATGTAGCTATCCAAATCTCCCAACACTATTTGTCGAAGAGGCTATTTTTACTCCATTTTATGTTCCGTCCCCCTTTGTCGAATATTAATTTACCATAGAGACATGGGTTTATTTCTGGGCTGTTTATTCTGTTCCATTGACCTGTGTGTCTGTTCTCATGCCAGTACCAGACTGTTTTGATTACAGTGGCCTTATAATACAGTTTATAATACAGTTGATATCAGGTACTGTTGTCCCTCCTACTTTATTCCTCTTTCTCAAAATTCTCAAGCTGAGGCTATTCAGGGTTGTTTATGGCTCCATGTAAATTTTTGAAATGTTTTTCCTGTATCTGTGAGATATGTCATTGGTATTTTAATAGGGATTGTGTTGAATCTCTTAGGGTATATTGTAGTATGGGCTATATGTAGTATGGGCATTTTGATGATGTTAATTCTTCCAATCCACGAACATGGTATATGTTTCCAATTTTTTGTGTCTTCTCTAGTTTCTTTCTTCAGTGTTGTGTAGTTTTTGGAGAACAGATCTTTTACCTCTGTGGTTAGGTTTATTCCTATGTACTTTATTTTTCTTGTTGCTATACTAAATGAGATTTTTTTTACCTATTTCTGTTTCTGATATTTCATTGTTGGAGCACAAAAATGCCTTTGATTTCTAGATATTGACTTTGTATCCTGCTGCTTTGCCGAATTCACTTATTAGGTCAAGTAGTTTTTTGATTGAGCCTATAGGGTTTTCTGTGTACACTCTCATGTCATCTGCAAACTTTACTTCCTCCTTTCCAATTTGGATGCTTTCTAATTTTTAATCTTATCTGATCACTGGAGCTAAGACTTCCAACACTATGTTGAATGGAAGTGGTGAAAGCAGACACCCTCATCTTGTTCCTAATCTTAGTGGGAAAGCTTATAGCTTTTGTGCCTCAGATATGATATTGGCTGCATGTTTCTCATATGCAATCCTTATTATGTTAAGATATGCTCCCTCTACTCCCACTTTGCTGAGTGTTTTTATCATAAATGGGTGCTGTACATTATCAAATGGTTTTTCTGCATCTATTGATATTGACATTGATATGTGATTTTTGTCTTTTCTTTTGTTTATGTGATGTATTACGTTTATTGATTTGTGAATATTATACCATCCTTGCATCCCTGGGATGAATCCCACTTGATCACGGTGTATCTTTTTAATGTAATGCCAGATGCAGTTTGCAATATTTTGTTGAGGATTGTACCATCTTTATTTAAAAGTGATAATGTTTGTTTTTTATTACATTTGTGGTGGGCATTGCAGATTGATTTGCTGTCCCTCCATTTCATCAGTCTCCTAGTGTGTCTGTCTAATGCAGATATTGGAAAGTAAAGGTTACATTTTCTATATTTCTTTGTGGTTCTTAAGATCCTGGATGCTAATTGATTCCTAACAAAAAGGTCCACCCCTATGAGACTGGCAAAAGCCCAAATGACAATTAGGCCATTTTCTTGTTGATGGTTTTCTACTCATAGCCAAGGTCATGGCAATGTGGAATTTTTCTGCATTAGCCTTGCAGTTTCTCTTCTCCAGCTTTTTACTTGTAAAGAGGTTGTTACCATGTTCCAGGATCCAGGCACCAATTTTGTGTATCACATTTGTGGAACTGATGGATTCCTGATGTCTGGAATATAACCATGGTGATAGGATCTGCATCTCAATAGTGGTGCCTTCAGTGGTAGAAGCTGACTTGGCTGGAACTTCTCAGGGTTTAGTAGTCATTCCTGAAGTCCCAGAATGAACTGCATTACTCCAACCCTTCCAAGGATTTTGTAGGTACTTATTCCCTTTGATGAAATTCCTTTCTAAATAAATGCAGAGAGCTTTATTTTTTTCTATTTTCTACCTAGAAATTTGGTAAAGCATTTTAAAACAATCTCACCAGACAATCTCATCTGTCTCCTCAAAGTGAATTATAGAATCCAACAAAGTGTAGGGTGCTTGGTTTGAAGATGGACACCTCTTTGAGGTGTAGCCAGTCAGATTCCTTCTCCCAGAAGAGTTTGGCTTTAGCTGAACCATGATTTTCTTACAGTTGCAAGAATGGAAAGCATGTACAACAGGATGAACGCTGCAAGTCTCACTCAGGCAGTCATTTGAGAGGAATCACCATTCCCTCTGTGACATTTGACCCCCTATTTCCCAAAGGTAATTTTTCATTGATGCATTCACATCCTTGAGGCTATTCACCTTCACTTGAAGTCTGAACAATAAGGAATCCAATATATAAAGAATGGCTTATATTTCCTAAAGAGATATGGAAATCAGAAATGGAAAACTACATTCATCAATCTGTATTTTATAATTAGACTTCATCATATCCATTATGAAATGCTTTATTTACTTTTTTTTTTTGTTCCAGTCAAAATAAAGGGATATTTAACCAGCAGCGTTTTCCCTACTTCTCAGGGATGAGTAGACTTCACTTGATGATAAAGGAGTACATTGTGACAGCTTTCCTGTATACTTGTTTTCTGCTCACTAGTGATAATTTTAATGGGGGGGGGGTAGTATATTACTTACATAAACAAAATACCCAGTAATCAGGAGTTCATATTTTAACATTATTACTAAGTTCTTCAATAATAAACTGTGGCCAAAAGGCATTTGGAGCCATAAAATGTGTGCCATTTAATGAAATTAAAACTCTGGCTTGCCAGAGTATTATACACAATGACCCGTTGCTCGAAGGAAGTCCGGTTAACTAGGAAAAAACAAATGCTGCTGGGAAATAAATCTTGGTTTCAGATTTCAGCGGCGGTTTCGTGCAATGTTGCACCTAAGGGTGAGAAGCAAATGAGTTAAATGAATGTGTATATACATTCCATGCTTTTCCAACAGTATTGTAATTAAAACTATAAAACATCGCCTTTAGCAAACAGCTTTCCTGGGAATTCTCTCACGCAGCCCTCCGCACGGCAGCTGCATTTGCTTTGTCTTCATTTCCTCTGACAGTGACTGCAATTGTCTACTGAGAAAAAGCAGAAGGTGATTTTTTATATAGAACTGTTACAAGAAAGAGAAATATTATCAGAATTCTCTCACCCTGATTAGCTCCTGAAAAATAGAGACACACCAAAGACCCCGAACTAGAGTTTCCTTCATAGACCAGAGAAAAACAATCTTTTTGTTTTGAACGGAACCACTGAGACTCCGACGGTCACTGGTCAGAGTCTCAGCATACCGTAAACCATACATGCACTTGATCAAATTCTAAGATAAATGGGTGATTTAGTTGAATCTCTACATTGTCAATATCTCTGTAAATATTTTTGTGCTTTATCCTTGATGTGACTGTATTTATTTCAACGGTACGTAGAAGACGGAATGTACTCACATCTTTCTCCAACATTAATACCCCGCATCCAACCCTTGATGAGATAGTGGGGGCCAACTCTCCAACGCTCGTGCATATGTTCTCTACCAGATCTGTGTCTCCTCCTGCCCTGCACGCACGGTGCTCTGTCTCAGACTTTTCATTAGCTTTTTCCCTTCTTTCTAATATTTAACCGACAGCGTTTTCTAGGGCTCACATCTTGTGCTGCTTCACCTCTTCATCCACTCATACTTTGGGTCATTTTGCCCAGTCCCATGACTTTTTTTCTAGCCTTATGATCACCAAATTAATATAACCAACTCCAAACTCTCCCTTGGATCTAGAATCTTCAATATGCTTGCCTAGTTATCATGGCAAACAAATTTTAACATGCCTGAAAAAGAATTCCTGATCTGTGTCTCCAGACTCATTTCCCCCTGCGTGTTTGCCATTGCTTTGCTAAGGTGCTCTGAAATATACCCAGAATCCAGGAACTTCTCATTGCTCCCTCACTGCCGCTCTTTTCACGTAGCTGTCCTGTCTACGGAGACCACTACAATGTCTCCCATTTGACCTCATTCCTCCCACTCACTGCACCACCCTGCTTATAATCCTCATCCTCATACCTATTCACCATCCAGTTTTAAAATGTTTAACAGAGCGCATGTAACTCAAATCCTCCAATGGTGTCCATAGCATTCAGTTTAATTGGAAGTCTTCTTCATGGCCTGAAAGATCTTCTATGGCCTGAACCATGACTATCTGTGTGGCCTGGTCTCCTGCGAATTCTCCCAGCTTACCCACTCCCAGCTCCACTGAGAGGCTGGTTGTTTCTTGAGCACTAAGCTTGCTTTGCAGCCTTTCTATCTGCTGTCCTCCTTGAAGAGACCATGCCTGATTATCCAATCTAAATAGTATAGGAAACTCTGTCCTTACTCTCCTTTCTTTGTCTTTATATCTCTTAGGAATTCCTCTTCCAGAGGAATTTTCTTCCATGTTATTATTATGATCATTTGTGATATTGCTCAATTATCTGTCTACCTCACCAGTATATAGGTTCCAAAAGTATGTATTCTTTGTCTGGTTTGTTGCTGTGTGTTCATGTTTAGATCGCAGACTGGTAAATAATAGATGCTCAAACATTATATATTAAACAAACAAATTTTCCATTTTACCTCCTCCTTAAACCAATCTCCTCCCGAGTACAGCAATATCAGAACACAATTTAACCTTGTCTTGAAAGAAATGATCATTAATCTTTACTCACGTAGTCTGAACAAATCTCATTCCTAAAGTCCACACAGACTTAGCACTTTGAACTTCACTCTCCTTCCGGTTGTCTTCAGTGTATCAAATACTCAACACTAACTAATGATTATAATTTAAAGAAATAAACTATTTTTACTCTGAGATTATAGATTCTGTCTGAAGGTAAAAAGCAAAACAATTTTAATAAGGGTAATGGTTTCACAAAGAAGACATAGCTTTAATCAAAATAATTTTGTCCATATGATTCCCCTATATTATTTTCTCTTTCCTCTTTGTCTGGACATGCACTTATATTTGTCTTCATTGCAGTTCTATATAAAGTGAAATAAACAAAGAGAAAATCTGTTATCATCAGTGGCTTTAAAATTGATATGTAGTTTTTACATGGTTTTGTGTCCGCCATTTTTACTGCTTAGAGTCTGGCACCTGCACGTACACCAAAATAAAGACGGCGTGTTTCGTTCAAGTTTGCAGTCCTCAGAACTGAACAGTGCATTTGATTTGGTTCAGTTCATATTTTTGAATTGAATTCATTTGAGTTGCTCATAATTTAATGGAATCTTAAACATCACTAAATATTTATTACAATTCTATTGTATTTATGACAGAAGCTGTTTACTTAAGGTTTACTTCTTTTTTTTTATTTTTTAGAGAGGGGAAGGGAGAGAGAAAGAGAAGGAGAGAACAGTCAATGTGTGGTTTCCTCTCACATGGCCCCCACTGGAGACCTGACTCACAACCCAGGCATGTGCCCTGACTGGGAATCAAACCAGCGACCCTTTGGTTCACAGACTGTGCTCAATCCACTGAGCCACACCAGCCAGGGAAGGTTTACTTCTTGATGTTTGCTCTGGATTGCCTGAATCATTTTCATAACAGTATAGGTTAGTGCACAAGGGTTTTTGGATGTTTGGTTTCTCTTTAGACAGTTCAACTCCACCATGTTTTCTTGTCAATGAACTGTCAAACACATAGAAAATTAATGTATTTTTATTACAGTTAAAATACAATTTCTATCACTTCTACAGTGATTTTCAGTTTACAAATAGTCACAAACAATATTTAACTCAACAGTACCCAAAGACAGTACCACCTCAGGTTCGGCGATGTTCTCGCCAAACAATCTCTGAAAAAACAGTCTCTGATAAGCTCAGCAACTTCCTCAAGGTTATCCACCGGAGGAGAGGCAGAATCAAAATTTTGAGTTTAGTTCAACTGATTACAAATTCAAAACTATCATTTTGTAATAGTTTAGGAGAAACTATATTAACCTTTTTTTACCTCCATGGCTGTCTTTCTCCTCTAGTTAGATTATAATGAGTTACTAATATTTAAAATAAAATTTTAAAAATCTTAGTGTGATTAAAATTGAGTTCTCCACCAAATTCTTCCTTGTGTGAGTACATAGTTGGAAAACAGTGCCTCAGAGAATTAATATTTTTCTTCGGAGAAACCCCTAACTAGAAGTACGAGTGAAAAGCCCAATGTGCAGATTTGCATCCGATTATAAACTTTGCTGACAGATGCTTAACTGTGTTAACCCTTGTACTAAATTGAGCATATGATATGAATATTCATCATAGTGGTATTTCTTTTCTAAGTTGTGTTGGTTATGGTAATTGATCCATCAATAAGCCAGAAAAAATAAGAAATACAAAAATATTAAAGTAGTCCACAGACATTCATATATTTTTAAATGGCAGAGATGAATTATAAGCATAGTTTCTCCCATCAAACAGCAACATGTGGGATCAGGTTCCTTGACATGTCTGAACTTTAATCAGAGGAAATAATTAGAAATTGCTCACTCTAATAACTTCTGTGCAATTTGGAGTGTGTCATATATCAATGGAAACAGACCAAGTAAAGGGCAATGGAGATAAATTATATTCATAAAATGTTCATAATATTAGTAAAGGAGTAATGATTCTTTTAAGTACAAATGTAAATGCAAAATTCTAATTATGGCTTAACTTTTTCATATGTTGTAAGGTGAGGAACCTCTATAATCTCTAGAAAGTTTTTCAGTAAATGTTTCAGTACATTAATTGGAATGTCTAAAAATTTTTAAGACATGAAATTCTTATGGCATTACTCTTAAAGCAAGATTCTTACAAGTGTACTCTTGAAGGCCAGAGACTTCTCCATGAATCCACACTATCGGTTCTCAGTTTTGCTTGAACAACTGAATGACAGGAAATATTATCTGTTATTTATAGTCTCAGATGCCTTTCTCATGATGATGTATTCCAAAGGGCTCTTTTCTTTTTCAAGTGAATTTATTGGGGTGACATTGGTTTGGTTTTAAGCGTGCAATTCAACTGCATCACCTGTCCATGGCCTCGAGCAAAGTCTCTGTCCATCCCCAGTCTGCCCCACCTCCCCCTGTCCCCACCCAGGTGATAGCCAGAGGCAAATCACCTCTGCTCCTTGCTGAGTGTTGTGATGGATGTGGTGCACAGTGTAAACCATTCTGGGTGACAAATGAGAAAAAATGTCAGTGGGGTGGGAGGGGAAGTTTTGAGGAAAATGACAGCAGGGGCTTCAGAATAGAGACTCTAAGTGAGACTGTGTGTGTGAACGGTAGTATTTCTCCATGGTTTCCTCTAGAAAACCTTCAGTAAAATGTAAATGGCTCTCTGTGCCACAGTAGGCCATGGTCAAAGTTGCACTGAAATTACAAATAGATGTGGTGCTCCAGTAAGAACTAGGGGAAAGGAATATGCAACTGTGATTAGACAAGAATTTTCTTCTATGCTGACATGCTCCAGCACCCTAGTTTATTAAAGTAGCATAAAGTTTCTGGGCTTTTCTGACCTGGCCAATTCCTCCTTCCACAACACACAGTGATACCATACAATTGCTGGTGTGCACCCAGGAGGAACAGTGAGAGGCACTGGGGGGCTGCCTGCACTCTCTCTGTGTCCTCAACCAGAGGCCCTTTGAATCTCTTTTCACAAAGCAAAGGTAATGAGTCTCGTCTAAGTCATCTCTCCATGTGATCCTCAAACCTGGTCCTGCCATTGTGGCCTGGCCTACTTTATACCCTTAGAGTGGGCATTCTTTGAAGAAGTATAAATGTGTGTCTCTGTTTCAGTTTTGGCACATAGGTAAAAAAAGATAGAACTGGTAATAGCCAAAATCTCAAGCAGAGCTGCAGGTAAGACGAGTGGAACTTGTCAACAGTATTTCCAAAGCTCATTGTAGAAGCATTGAAAATAGAACTGTTAGGTACAATTGATAGTAAACCAAGGGAGGGAGGAGGAGGGAAACATGTCTCACCCACTAACTCAGCAGTCCTGAGCCTGGTCTGGTAATGTTACTAGATGTTTCAACATCACAAGAAACACTATGTTAGAATGGGAGGAGGGAAGTCCTTGAAATTCTATGTATTGTTTTCACTGTCTGGAAAAGAAAGCATTTGAAACTGTGTTTTCACCCCAAGGCCTGGAAGGGTGGGAGAGGAGGGAGCCCACAGTATCCAAAGAAACCCATAAAACACCGTTGCTTAATTGCCTGCCTCTGGTCATTATTTGTTTTGTGAGGGAGTCCTTAATGCTTACAGAAAAAAACCATGAATAACTTTGGCTGCCTCAACTTTAATTAACTGACTCCTGTGTATGTATCTGTTTTATAACAAGATGAACAAGTGGAGTCTGAAGCAAGATGAGGATTTAGGCTAACAGACCCCCACACATAGCTGAGTTTAGGTAGTCACATTCCCCCAAAGAAGCTGGCACCACCTTTACACACCAATCAATATGGAACTTCTTCACCCCCATCCCACTGACTATATAAACCCTCGGAACAAAGGACCTGATGCTCTTGCCACGCCTGCTGTTGCCACCTTTTCTTTCCCTTGCCTCTTGCCACCCTTACCTTATCATGCCCTGAACCTATGCCTTTCACCCTCACCTCAGCAAGGCCCATTCTCAGGAGCATGGATAAGTAATAAACCCTGTTTATATACTAATAGGCTTGCTAATCTGTAATTCTTTACTGCATTGGCAAGGAGAACTGGAAGAATCGAGTTTCTCCTGTAACAGAACTATGGGAAGGAAGGAAGCCTTGTTTATTAAACTGTCATAAAAACATTAAAAAAACAAACAAGAAAAAGCATATTTACAATTTATCTCTTTCTTTTGTGACATTTTCGAAAAAGGAAGAGGGAGGAAGAGGAAGAAAAAGAGGAGGAAAGGAGGATTAAGAAATCACTGATGTTTTAAACTTTTAAAATCTCATTGTAATACATAGCATACTTGCTTTACATTTTACCATCTACAGGCTGATGACTTCCACGTTTTATCTCCACCTGAAATTCTTCTCCCGAACTCTAGACCCTTACATCCAGCTGCCTACTCTATATCTACTCTGGAGATTTAAGTGGGATCTCACAGTTAATAGTCCAAAACTAAACCCTGTGTATCTCTCCCTAAACATTCTGACCTGCATGGTCAGTGAAGAATGCAAGTTTGGGGTGCCCCCACCACTCCAGTGTCAAAACAATATAAGTTAAGTCATTGCATTGACATGGAGAGATAGTGCATGCTTTTCTTTTTTTCCTTTCTTTTTTCTCTTTTTATTTTTTCTTTTCATTATTTTTATATTTCACTGAGAAATAGGTTGGCCTATGTGTAGACTCTCTTACAACAGCAAGTGATTCCAGTGGTGTATGTATGAGCTCTCTGAAATTGGGAATTTGGGAAGATTTGTTCACCATTGTATTGCTAATTCCTAAAGTAGTAACTGCATTCCCAATCAGCATTTAATGAGAGCTGAATGTTAGTTGAATCCACATATTTTTAAAATATATTTACAAATTGCATTCTGTGGTCACTGGGATATATGTTGGATGAGGACTGAATGAATATGTAGGATTTTCTAAGATATCCTAAGTTTGACATATTTTCATTGAAAAGCATTTAAATTACATAGTAGTGTTATGAAATGAACTTTTATATGTTTTGATTAATATTTATTTCTGACTTTGTCAAAGTATTAAGATACTATTTAAAATTATGACAGTACACTTTCTGAGAGAAAAGGCAGCATAGAAAATAGGTTGGAAAAAATGTCACAGGTTTTAAGATAAGAACGTTGACACCTTTTAAAAATACCTTTTATTAATAAATTTTATAACCACCAGTAGTGCAAATTAATAAATATTAATTCAGTTGCTCATTACTTCCATTTTTTCAAAACAAGGCAGAATAATATTTTAAACATCCAAATGCCTGAATACTGAGTAACTAAATTCACAAAGGTTTGTAGCTAAGCTGGTAAAGAAAAACTGAAGGAGGTAAACCCAGGGTGAGTGACACTCTTAGGGTAAGAATCACTGGGGATGTTAGGCTTGTTTTGGGTTCCACTGAGGATTCCTCTGTGCAGCATAGGGTTAGAAGAGCCAATTAGAACTCAGTGGAGAGCTAGACGCTGTGAGTTTTCCTGTGAATCATGATCACTTCTTTTTGGGACAAATCTGAGTAAGAAGTAAATTCCAGTTTCAGTGCATCCATCCATTCTCAACTTGATATACATGTGAAGGCTATATTCACTGTCATTTAGACTACCCACACAAAGTTTTTCATGGTAATCAGTGAAAGTAGAGAAATTTCTTGATATGTGAAAATCAAAATTGAATTTTCTTATGATCTCCGAACAAGTGAAAAATGATGAAAAAGTCAACTTTATATCATTATGCTTTAATCTTCCTCTGACCCTATTTTTGTTAGATTTCATGTGCAAGTAAAGTATAAATGCAAATAAAGAATTATCAACTAGTTCCATGAAGTCTATTAACCAAATTAGTAATTCCCCCCATGCCATCCTACTGATATTCTCCAGAGGCAACTCAATTCATGTAGGACTTGCATCTTTTACTCCTAGACTTTCTAGCTACAAGATTTGGCTTTATTTTACCACCACTGCTCATTCCTAATAGCGTAGCTCTCACATCTGCATTCTTTTAGTGTAGTTACCTTATAATTCTGATCAGGCTGTTTTGTTATTTATGTCAATTTTAGCAAGAATTTACCAATGTAATATAATTATTTTCCCTAAAATGTTTTTATCTCTAATATTTATATTTGCCTTTTTTGTTTACTTATATTTTTAAAATATTTAAAACTAATTTATCCACAGACCATACTCTAATTGTTTATGCTTCCTCTCATGTAGCATAATCATACACTTCAGACATTCTACGAGTATGATCTTGTCTCTTGGAATGCCTGTGTACAGTGTCAGTTTGAACTGGTTGTTCCCTAAGAATACTGTGGGGAACCTAGGCTCTTATTGTCCATCTTAATCAATCAGAGAATTTTAATAAATAATCTCTGCAATTAGATCAGCTATTTCTTGAATTCTATTTCTTTTACTTTATTGGGTTATGACCTTTTTAATTTCTTGGAGCATCTGTTTTAGGAAATTCCTGAGGAAATGCTCAATAGAGACAGTATTATAAATCTTGATGTCTGAAAGCCTTCCTACTCCATCCTGATGTTTGATTGAAAGCATGGCTTAGCAAGAACTATAGGTTCTTCAAAGACTAAAAGACATTTAATAATTCTTTCCACTTTCCGATGTCATTATTTGTAGTTCTTTCTTATTTTTATTCCTTTAATAATATTTGTTTTTTATTTTGTTTTTCTTTCTTTCCAAAAGCGTATTCTTACTACAAAGTTCTGAAATTTAATAAGATGCTTTGTGATGGATATACTTTTATACAGTGTTGGGCATTCTAAGGGAATTTTCCATATGGAATGTATTTACTTTGTTTTTAGGATGACATATTAAAATAATTTTATAATGTTTTCTTCTTTTCTCTATTGATTCTTTTGTATTTCTTCACCTTAGCTTTTCTCTTATTTTGAAATTTGAAAAAATGTTTTATTCATTTCTTTGAAAGATGTGTGTAGTGTGTGTCTTGTGTGTGTATACATATCTTTTCAACAGATTTTATTTGTTTACTTATACTTCTTTTCTTCCATCCTACTGAATAATTAATATATTCACCCATTTTGGAAAACCAACAATATAAAAAGGTTTACCATGAAAAGCATTACACCTTCACTTCTCACACATATATCCAGTTTGAACCATCAAAATCAATACTTTTATAAGTCCTACAGTGATTTCTATGAAAAATAACTGAAAATGTATTTTCCCTTTTTTCACGCAACAGGTAGAATATCACATCCTTCTTTGCTTTTCTCACTTAATAAAACTTGGATGCTTTTTGATAGTATGGTTCTTTATTCATTTTTAATGTACAATCATTTATTTAGTGAGTCTTTTTTCAGCGGACCTTTGAATGATTCTCATGTCTTTTTCTGACAGTAATGCTATAATAAATAACCTAGTTCATTAGCCGTTTAATGTATGGGCAAATATAAATATAAAATATGTTTAATGCATGAGCAAAGGTAAATTCTCAAAAGTACAATGTCTAGGTCAAATGTTATACCAATTTACAATTTTGATAGATAGTTCCAAAACTAAACATTATAGTCAGTTTGGAATTTTGTCAACTAACAGGTGAAGAAAAGCATCCCAGTGTATGGTTATACACATAATTTTATTGTAATGAAGACTATGTTTAATGTTTGAGAGACATGTGTTTTTTTTTTCTAATTAAAAATTTTGAGTGACATTGATTGATAAAAAGATAAAGATTTCAAGTGCACAAAATTCTATAATACCTCATCTGTATATTCCATTACATGTTTACCACCCAAATACATTATTTGCAAAGATATTTATACCCCTATGTTTATTGCAACACTATTCACCATGTATTTCCTTTTCTATGAACTACCTGTTCATGCCCCTTGACAAATTTTATTGTCAGTTATTGTTTATTTGTCATCGCATTCTTGGTTTTTATAAATATATGTTAATTTTTTTTTTTTGTTTCTGACATGATTTTCAGGATTTCTCATAGTTCTGGACTTGGAAGTGTGAGATCAGGGTGCCAGTCTGGTCAAGTTCTGATGAGAGCCCTCCCCCTCCCCAGCTCACAGATGGCTGTCTTGTCATCACATCCCCCCTTGGTGGAAAGAGTGAGAGAGTTCTCCTGCTTCCACCATCTGCAGCTGTTGAGATAGAATCTGCCAGCATTCACCACTCTTTCCTCACTCCCCCTCTACTCAATGGAAGGATTCACTGTGTACAGCACCCACTTATGGAGTGCAGTTATTCTCCACCTGTCAGTTCAGTTCAGGTTGCTGTAAGCAAACTACCATGGCCTGGGTGATTTAAGCCACAATGGAAACTTACTTGTCATGGCTTCGGATGCTGAATGTTGGAGATGAGGGTAGCGGCATGGTGGGGTTCTGGTGAGAGCTCTCCTTGAGGCTGCAGGTGGCCACCTTCCCACTGTTTTCTCTCAGGGCAGAAAGAGCTAGCTTTTCATTTCTTCACATACACACACTAATCCCATTCTTAAAGGTTCTACCTTCATGATGTTAACACCTCCCAAATGCCCCACCACCAAATATCATCACATTGAGATTAGGGTGTCAACATATGAATTTGGGGGGAACCCCCAAATGGGGCGAACATTTAGTCCATAACACTATTCTCTGCCTGGTATGCATCTACAAAAAATTACTGGGACGTATTTTGCATGAGAAACCTTTCATAATGCTTTTATCCCCCTACATAATCTTTGTTGTATCTACTTTGTTGTATTTCTTTTAGTTCTCTATGTTAAGCAGAAAAGCTTGTCTTTTGAGTATTATGATCCTTGGCTTTCTGCAAATAAGAAAGAGTTAGAGAGAAAAGTGAAAAAAACTAATTATAAACTTTGTGTATGAGATGGGGTTTATTGACTGTGGGCTTCACTCTCCAGGGCTACCTTAGTAGGTAACCCTGTGTCAGTATCAGTGGTTCTCTGTGGTTGCTTCTTTAATGCCACTTTGGATGGTCAGATTCTGCAGTCAGTAGTTACATGTACAATCTCCTACTTAAATGGCAGAGTAAGCATGGCTATCAGTTTGGTGAGTTTCTGAGCTGAGAATCTGAAGAAAATTGGGGATGGATGTAGTGTTGGTGATAGTCATGGCTTAAATTCTATGAGACTCAAATGCTCTGTCCTCAGCAGCACTATTTCCAGAGATCTCTTACCCTGATTTGCAGACAGGGATGAGACCTGTGGGTCAAACCGCCCCCTTCATTTTCCATCTCTCATTCAGACCTCAGCTATATATTAATTTAACTATGAAGCAAAAAATCAATCAAACCTATATATCTGCTTTACTCTCCACTACCCAAAGCACATGGTTTCAGGAATCCTGAGCCTTTTGCTGGTTTGAATTGGTTACTTTTCCTTTTTCTCTTATTTCTCTCAAGCAGGCTTAGTATTCAACATTCTTAGTTATATCTACCAGTTGTTTGTTTGTTTCTACATTCTAAAATGTTGTTATAAGTTCTTGACCTCTTTGTCTTAGGGTATTTATGATTTTAAAAATCCCTATACTGTTATTTTAGTGAAACTTTGGGAACAGATAAAGGTAAATGCATGTGCACTCTTATTTTAAGTAGCTATGTTTTAGCTTTATATCGATATAATAAAGTTGAGAATATTATTCTCTATTAATATTCTATAATACATATTTTTTAGTACCATCAGTAAAAGGGAGGAAAAGGCCCTGGCTGGTGTGGCTCAGTGGATTGAGCACTGGCCTGTGAATCAAAGGGTCACTGGTTAGATTCCCAGTCAGGGCACATGCTTGGGTTGTGGGCCAAGTCTCCAGTAGGGGGTGCACTAGGCAACCACATGTGGATGTTTCTCTCCCTCTCTTTCTCCCTCCCTCCCCTATCTAAAATAAAAGTAAATAAAACCTTGAAAAAAGTAAAAAAATAAAATAAAATAAAGGGAGGAGAGGGAGCATGGAGATGTCTGACCCTGCCGCTGTCGGGCAGTGACCCGGTGCTGCCAATCGTTGCATGCTGCTGTCTAGGGGCTGCGTTCAGCCAGGAAGACTTGAAGTCTCTTTGGGGCTGGGAACAGGCTGGAACGTTGATGCAAAAGGAGAGCAGCAAGACATGAGAGCAGCATAGAGTAAAAAAAAAAAACTTGAGTGATTACAAAAACAAGTAAAAATTGAGAAGTTGTCATAAGTGGGAACATTGGGAGACGGTGTATGTAAGTGTTTATGAATAGTTTCTGTCATTTTTTTAGATGAAAAGTTACCTATTTAGTGTCCTCAGATTGTCTCTTTTATAAATCAAGTGTTGTTTTTCATTGTTCATCAAGATACTTGGAACCATATTTACGTGTCTTTTTATGTGACTTTGTTGAGATTGGACTATATTGTCTTATTTTCTAGTCAAGTAATGCCTACATTTTAGTAATAAACTTGCTTCTTTCAAAATTTTTATTGACAACCTATATTAAAAACACAAATAAAACTGTAACCAGAGTGGCTCAGAGGGTTAGGCACCATCCTGCAAATCAAAAGGTGACTGGTTTGACTCCCAGTCAGGGAATCACTTGTCTGCCTTGCAGGTTCCATGCCTAGTGAGGGCCCACGTGAGAGGCAACCCACTGATGTTTCTCTCTCACACACATGTTCCCCTCCCTCGCTTTCTCCCTCTCTTCCCCTGTTTATAAATAAATAAATACATAAATAAATATTCTTAAAAACCACAGGCATATTCACATACTATATCTGCAGACATAACGTACATTCAAAACAGGTAACAAATAGGCAGGAAAAACATCTGGCTGACATTGTAAATCCTTGTTTTGAGGAAAACAGGCTCTATGCCCTCGTGTCCAGGTAAAGGAGGCATGGTGCTCAAGAAAATGGCATGGTGAAAAAGGAGAAGCAGACATACTTTTGAAGAATATTTATAAGAGTTCATGGGCACTATGTTAGTTTCCTATTGTTGCCATAACCAATTACCACAAACACACTGACTTAATACAACACAGTGTCTTATCTGAAAGCTCTGGAGGTAGGTCCAGGGCCCTGAAGTCAAGGCGTCAGCAAAGCTGCCTTCCTTCTGCAGGCTTCAGAGAGGAATCTGTTTCCTTCTCCTTTGAAGCTTCTAGAAGCCACCTGCAGTTGTCAGTCGTTGTCTCATTGTCTTCCAAGCTGCAGCAAAGCGTCTTCAGCCTGTCTTTCTGACTCTGACCTCCTTCTTCCTATTTTAAAAACCTTTGCGATTACATTGGATCCCAAAATAAGCCAGGGTAATCTCTTTACCTGAAATTCCAGCTTAATCAAATGTGCAGAGTCCCTTCTTGCCATTTAAGATGATGTATTTACAGATTTCAGTGCCTAGGGGATTTTTGCTGGAGGGAAGAGACAGTCATCTACACACCACAGCAGATACATAAAAGGTGAAAACCTAATTAAGCCTAGGGAGAAGAAGGATACATTTTATGTAAGCACACATCATTTAATTTCATCCTGTCACTTACCTGCATATTTCTTTGTTTATTAGTAAAACCATTAAATCATAACAAGCAGAGCAAGGAGAGGACTGTACCGGGAAGAACAGAAAGGGCGTGACGAAAGGACACATTGCAGCAGGAAAGGGCAGTGCGCAGTTGAGTGTGCACACACATTGCTGTGTTGTGTGTGTGTTTATGTGCCTGCTGTGTTTTAAGGGTGATGTTGGTGGAGGTTTCCACTGGGGAACAGAGCATGCTGACTCTACAGGAAGACAAAATTCTGCTATCGTGGGGCATTACTTTGATTCATGTGCCAAGTTATAAAAATACCGGGAACATGTCAAAGCAATTTCCCTCTTCCAAACAAATATGAATTACAAAAAGTAAGCACATGAGAAAGTTTACAAAATAACTCCTAGCAAAAGCTCTAAATAAGACAGTACTGAGAAACCTTGACTAGGATTTGTTGATTTAATATGATACGCATAGGAGTTATAATATTGTGTATAATTTAACTTGATGTATGAGAATCTTAGGAATATTTATGAGTGATTTGAAATAATAATTACTCTCTTATAACAATCATTCTGAAGGTATTATGGGCTAAAGTACTTTTAACAATAAAGTCTTTATAACACCTCATCATTTAAAATGGTAATTGGTGAATTGTTCTGACTCGGCAAATACATGAGTATGAACAATTTGCTAAGATGAAAAGAATATTCAGCAGTAATTTTCACTGAGGTAGAGTCTTGCATTCAAAATAAGTATAGACTTTCTTTAATTAATTTCAATAAAAACTAAATTATTGAAATAATTCTAAGGCTTTTTCCAATACTAACACAGAAGTAGAAAATAATAGAGGAATATTTACATTTTCCTCTGCTTGCTTGTAACTAAGTATTTTTATTGGGAATCTTTCTATATTCCTCATGTTCAGAGAATAAGTGTATATAAATATGGACACTAGTCACAGGGCAGAGTGTAACGTGTGCTCATCACAGGAGTGGGGCAGGAGGAAGTCAGGGTCCACATTTCTTTTCAGTTTCAAAATGTGCGCGCAGAAAACTTGTCACTTGTACTCCTCAGTCACTTCTATTCCTTGTTTACACTGCAAGCAGCCAAATAAACGCAGACATTTCTTTCTGAACTATTTCTCAAAAGAGAGAAAACCTATAAATTAATTATGTTATTTATAGTGGTGGCATAATCCAACTGGTGAAAGTAAACCATTTTCAGTGTGATGCAGACATGAGATTCACTGTGCGACACTAACCAACAATGTTATGTTTTGGGCATTTACTAGGGCACTCAGGTGTGATACTCTGCATTGCGTCCAACACTGCTGTTGATGTGCGGTGACCCAGCTGCCAGCGCTGCGAGGTTGTTCGCTGGGCTGGTGGAGTTGTGGGAGTCAGCTTCCTCCCTTGGTTACACGGAGCTATTCAAATATATTCTCTTCTGTACAAAATATGGCGTTCCCACTTCTTTTCTTCCTCAGTAATTAGGATCATGTTATCAGTTTATCCAAAGAATCTTTATTGTTATGTTTCTTTGAATAGTGCTGCGCTATATTGTTGTCTTGCATTACTTTTTCTGTTTTCCTGGTTTTTACTCTGATTTCTCTCTCTCCAATAGCAGCCATTTTAATATGCTATTAATATTGATGTTACTAATATAATAACATATAATTATTTATATTACTAATATAATACCTTTAGATATAAGGTATTTTCGTAAATATGTATGTCACTTTATAAAACATGTCATTTTATTCACCAGTGTGTGCTTTCTGCTTTTCTACTATTTGAATTTGTTTAAGGACATTGTTCTGTTCAAGATTTCTACTTTTTCAAATTTAGCATTTTATCATACTTCTAGTAGTTAATTTCTCTGGTCTATGTTTTGAAATTCACTGATATATATAATATCAATGTGTTATTTTTAAATTATTTTAATACTAATTGTATTATTTTCTTGTTTTCATTATTAGCATTACTTTTATTTTTCTCTTATATTTTATTCTGTCCTAGAAGATTTTCTATGTTGTTGATTTTTCCAAAGATTTGGGTTTTTAATCTTCTTCTATCTGTATGTGTAATTAATTTCTGTTTGTATTTATAATTTCCTTTCTTTGTACTCTCTTGGCTGTCTTTGTTGCTCTCTTCCTGACTTCTTGAATTGAGCATTAATTTATCTTTAGTTATTTCATTTATTCTGATAAATGAGCTTAAACTTACAAACATGCATTTATGGATTACTTCAGCTACATTCTGTGCATTTAGTTTGAGTATTTTCCTTCTAATAGATTTCTGAGTGTTTTGTAATTTTTATATTTCCTGTTCAATATGTTTACTTATTGATTAGTTTGTAAAATATGTAGTTATTTTTTAGCTATTATTTTTTATTTCAAGTTTAATTACATAGGGTTGGAATACAAAGTCTGTTTTGTTAAAATTTTAGAATTCATGGGCTTTTATTTTTGAACTAGATTATCACTGTTTTTTACTTTTTTTCTGACTTACATGATGCATATACTTGGAGCTCTGCTAATTAAGTGTAAAGTTTTTATACATACATTCACATGTAAAACATATACATGTATGCATCTTATAAATTGTGATTTAATTGTGAAGTAGCATAATTTTATTTAATATTTTTCTTCATAATTTTCCTTTTCTGAAAGAAATGTACTTAAAAATCTAAACACAAATGTGGATTTATTTCTCCCTACAGTTTTGTTAAGTTGCTGCATAATTTTTTTGAAGCTCTATCATTATGTATACATAAACTTCATCACTGCATTTGATTAAATTTGATATTCTTTTACAAGCATATAATTCTTTTATACCTAATGATACTTTCTCTTAATTTTTACATGATGTCATATAAAAGTTTTTCCTGCTCTTTCTTATGATGCATAATGGTCTGTGAATCTTTTTCTATTTCTTTGTTTCCATCCTTTACCATTTTTGTATGTTTTTATAGCACACATTGCAGAATAGTTTTAAAAGGTTTCTTCTGTTCTGAGAACCTAGTTTTGATAAGTGAATTTAACATATACATATGCTATATATGTTACACATATATCAAATATATTATATTGGAATATTTCTTCTGCCTTATTTCATTTCTATTTACTATAATTTTGAAACCCTTGTTTAGTCCTATCTTTCCTCGCACTGGTAAGATTCAAGTTTCCTCTTCTGTTTTAAAGATAATAATGTCCAATTGAAATGTTTCAGCTGATTATCTGTCACTAAGACACACAGTAATGTTTACATTATCTTCCATGTTTCTTCAAATTATCAATATCTTGACCTTCAGACATAATAAATACATGTTTTAAAACACTTTCTTTGGTCCTCTACCCTGAGTCATATTTTCTTCTGTAGGATTTTCAGAGGCAGGCTAAATAATAAAACTACATTCTGTGCTAATTTGTTATTTTCCCAGCACTGAAAATCTCTAAGATCTCTCTAAAATTCAAGTCATCAGAAGCCTTTAAACAAACACACACACCAAAAAAACAATAAGCAAGTACATAATGTCTTATTAAAATGCTTCATTAAAAATATAATTGAATCTGAGCAACAAATATAGGGATATATTTTCCAGAACATGCATGTATGAAATCACATGTACTATTAGTGGAAGAAGGCTAGATTCTTAAAATTGTGATTCACAACATATTTTCATTATAGTTTAAGTTTACCATCTTATTTTATCCTTAACCAATTAAGTATAAGGAAAACGAAAACTTGGACAAAAATGTGACAGGGCCTTTTCTAGGAAATCCACAGCCTACTGGACATATATATGACCCGCACACATAGAAGAGGGTGCCCAGGATGGCAGCTCTGGCCTACTCTTCAGTGGCGAAGTCTGTCCCTCTGACACACAGTGCCTCAGCATCCTTCCCCTCTAGTGCTCACTATTGATTTCTTTCATGTGACATGATCTTTATAAGTATTAGAACTACTTATATTACCCTAGTGAGTGATACAAATGTAGAATAAAGTCATTCACAATTAGACAATCCAGATAATCTAGGAACTAGAATTTTAAAAGGATATCTCTAAATTATTGTTAATAGTCCATAAAAGTAGCAATGTATTATCTTGATTAGTGTAAAAATTTACTGTCTTGTGCTTTGTAAACAAACAAGCAAAAACATTCATCCAGTGTAGCTTTCTTTAATTTATTGTTTTGTGGTGCATTAATTAATTTTGTTGTGTATATTTAATTTCTTTCTGACCAGTATTACCTCTTTTCTCTTATTCTCCTCCCACTCGCTTCATCTGAGGGATGCTCCTATTTCTTTTCTAGACTCTCCAGAAAGCAATTAAATACATAGTCCACTCTCTGGCCACCGTGGACTGGGGTTGAGGTGTGTGGTTATCAAGGACCAACCACGGTTCTTCTCTGGGATTGTAGAACTGGGAATTAAAAGTCAGTCTTCTGGTGGCAGAAACAATGGTATATGAAGTTTTCAAGGTGTCTGTGGCCATGTTTCCCACTGTCTGGAGAAACTGTGGAGAACAAAACTGAAGTACTTTAAAGAGAGTACAAGGGAGGGAGGGAGAAGAGACAGACAGACAGAGACAGAGACAGAGAGTGAGAGAGAGAGAGAGAAGGAAAAAATGTGTTTGTGGGTGAGAGGCTCTCCTATCGATGTTCTGGTTGGTCCCTGGTTTTCATAATTTTCAAAAGTCCACCACTTTTTCCACCATTCTTACAGTTTATTTGTTCATCACTCCCATAGTCTCTGAAAAGCAATATATTTTTTTATTCCCTAAGTTAGGTTAAGTTCAGTTTCTGTTGCTTGCAGTCAACACTTTCCTGCTTCATATATGCTTAATTTTCATGCTGCAGAAATTTCAACATCTAATTATGTGACATTTCGTACAGGAAAGTGATGGTAATAGCTAAGGAGAGACAGGAAGTGGAGATTTTCTTGTTAACTACTTTGAGTGATAGCCCCACTAAATTGTCAGCTATTTCATACAACTGATCATCAATCTATGGGTAGAACACAAATTTCACAAGGAAGGTAGGAAATCTCTAAAAACCATACCCATTTTTAAACAAATGAGCAGGCATGTGAACAAACTGTGCTTGGGTGTGTGTAGTGCATCTGAGGGTCTTGATACTCTTCTTAATAACAATTGTTGAAGATTCAGATTCTGACTTACAATCATGAATCTAATCCAGCTTTCCACTTAGTGGGAGAATATGTTACACTTTTCTGTGCCTCATTATCCTCAACTACTCAATGGCAACAATCAGAGCATCTTTCTAGTATATCTGTGAGACTTAAAGACCAGTCAGATAAATAGATACATTGATAGATAGAGACATGGATATATATATATATCAATTAGAATAATGACTTGGAGGATAAAGTGCTATAAAATATTTATTATTTTTTGAAAAGTGCTAAATGCTAGCTTCTGTATTTTCCTCCTATGACAGGAGGTATATGAGTATTGAAAAATTCCTATTCTCTTTTCCTAAATCACACTTAAAATTCTTATAATAATTCTTTCCTCAACTATACCCTAACACCACTATCTGAAGTAAAACTTTTTCACAAAACAACAAATCAACATTGGTAATAAGCATCAAAATTACCATATTTTGGCATGTGTAATACACACGTTTTTGCCCAAATTTTTTAGGGAAAAATAAGGATGCATATTATACATAGGTATAATGATTACATACCATGGGTATAATAATAGGAATAATCTCGTGTATAAAGCCCACAAGATATGGGTGCGCATCATACATGCCAAAGTACAGTACTTATTTGTGAAGGTTATTTCAAGGTATTTATTCATTTTATTTTTAACTTGATTTTTCCCATGATATTTTCTTGTATCAGCACTTGTGTGACTTGTATGATTTATTTTCTAGTATAATGTATAAAACATATAAAATACATAATTTGTTTTGTAAAACTACAGAAGACGGGATCCACATGCTTGGCTTTCAGTGCGTACAGAAATCATGGGCATCTAATACGGAATTGAATAACGAAAATACGCTAGTGCCACTGATTACATTTCTTAAGCCAAACTGAGAATAAATCAATAGACCTGCAAATTCACTTAATATGTTATTTAAGGTTAATTTATTTTGAAATGCTCTAAACTTAAGTAACATTATAACATCATTTTGAGGTCATCTGAGTCTCAGAACATTCATTTTGTATTGATACAAATCATTATATATTACTTTCTATCTAATCAAAATGTATTGATAACAATAGAAAAAGATTTAGGTCTTATCATTATATAGAATTTTATTAATTTTACAAGGTTTAAATAGAATAAGAGTGTGTGCATGTATACCTGTGAATGCATATATCGAAAACACAGTTTTATGTTATTCCATATGTACATTTATACCTCAAGGACATGCCTTTCTATGAACTCATTTTAATAAATTCAACACAAATGCAGTTAAATTAAAGAAATCATTAAATATTTTTAAAGATTTTATTTCTTTTTAGACAGAGGGGAAGGGAAGGAGAAATGGAGAGAAACATCAATGTGTGGTTGGCTCCCTTGTGCCCCCAACTGGGGACCTGACCCACTACCCAGGCAGGTGCCCTGACCAGGAATTGAACCAGAGACCCTTTGGTTCACAGTGAGCCACATCAGCCAGGGCCATTAAAATATTTTTTAATGGATGAAAACAAAAGTTAAATAGAAAAAAAAAGAACTAGGTGAAAAAACCTAGTTCTTAGGTTTTTGGAGGAGGAAAAGAAGTAGATCCAAGGGAAATTCAACAAATCTCCAGCAGATTGTGTCGTGATTAAGGTTCCAGTGTTTGGAGAGCAGCCTTAGCGATCAGGATAATGAATGATATGATTGTGTCATTCTCCATGTAAGGGAAGACTTACAAGTTTTGAACATGAAAATATGCGACTCGAGAAAATTTCATAAAAAGACTGAACAGTTCAGATCAGTGCCACGTAGGTTTAAGCTCAGAAGCCCCCTTGAGAAAGACAGTCTATTTTTAGCCCAGTCAAACAGGCACATCTCACTCCACGTTCTTCGTGCAGAAGCCTCAAAGACCCTTAGATCCTCTTTGTATAAGTAAGTAGTTTCAAGTCTCCTTCTTATTATCTGTATATTCCCCATTTGTTTCCTTTAAAACTTTGAAAGAAGTTTTAGCTATATATAATCTGATCATTTTAGCCTGGAGTAATATTAGCACATGAGAGGAGAAATGCAAATTTTCCTTCTCCTTTTAAAATCACAGAATCTTTAGTAAATCGCAAAAAAATAATAATTACAATATCCTTACCCACTTAGAGTTTTAAAAAAATTTCCCAATATACTTGACATATCTGTCACATTCCATGTGGTAGGAAAGTAGAAGAGGGTCCACAGACCCGCATTAAAGCTAATATACAGGCTGGGAGTGAGGGTAATTGATGTGTGTAGAGCAATGAGAATAAGCCCAAATACTAAATTATGTATTTGTTGCTGCTAAGCCATAAAGCCCAAACTATCTGGTGTGCTTATAAATTTTAAAGTTCACTTGCCGGAAAGAAAGTTGCTTCTAATAACTCCGGCTTCATGGTGAAATCAGGCTTTAGAAACATGATTTCAATATGTACTTACTTTTGACCCTACATAAGAGAATAATCTTTCAGTATCCTGGGATAAATATTTCCTGAGTATTAAGTATTTAAAGTACTATATTTCTCGGGGACACGAAAGGGTAGAGGAGTGTCAACTGTTCTACAATATTTTCACATAAATGTTTAGTCCTCCTTTCATCATTAAATTAGAAATTGACATGGGGATTGGTGCATTTAAATTTAACTGGTAAAGGTATGGAGATGGTGGGGAAATGCAGGAACAAATGGCTGAAAGGGAAAGAGAAGAGATATTACTTCCAGGTAACTTAGATCTAACTCTCCTTCTAGGATGTGGATTTTTAATTAAAAAAATATGGGTCAGGGGAGAGCTCGAGGGGTGAAGAAGATACTATTTAATTTGTACACTCCTAACAGTCATATTGAAATCTCAAAATGCATTAACTGTCAGTCTGCCTCCAGCATCAAAATAGGCTTTCTTATCAAAGTTTATTTTTGTATGTTTTGGTGTTTTGAAATGCGAAATTCATTTTACTATGAAAATATCATACTGGCATTATAATTTTAAAAGTGACAATTTTTTTAAAACAGGAAGCATGTGTCTTCTTTAATCTGCTATGTAGTTTAATGGTGGGACTAAAGAAGACTATTGATTCTGAACTTAGGTAAAATCTATGAAATTAATTCTATGGAAAGTGCTAACCTGATCATTGAAAAACATATCTTCCCCACTGACTTGCCAGCGAGACATCTAGAATTGGTAGTTTCAGTGAATGATCTATAGATTTATTTAATCTATAGATTTGTATGTTTAAAATGATTTAGAAGTACAAGCAAGTGTAAATGAATCAATTAAGAAGCAACTCGTGAAATTTCTTCCTGCTATTCTGTTTCCCATCAAGATAATGGCATTTTCAGTTGGCACTACTGAGTAACTGCAAACATTACCCACAGTTTGCAGGTAAAGAAACAAGTGATGAAGGATCTACCAAAGATCATGCAACTTGTCATAAGATCATAAAATCAGGCCAGCTACATAATTTGAGGGACTCCCTGGAAAATAAAAATGCAATACCCCTTGTTCAAAACCCTGGAACAAGAAAATTTCCTTTGTTCCACATCTGTTTCTCCAGCTGTCATGGTGCTTTTGATTTCACAGTCCTTTTGGCATGGATCTGGGGAAAATGGTGGGGCCAGTGGAGCAGGTCCTTCAAGGTACCTGGAGACCTGCCCATGCTGCAACTGTGAGTGGAGTGTGTGTGGCTTCACTCTCCACTCCCCGCAGAGAATGGCAGTCATTGGGTGGGCACAGGTGGCAGAAAACCCACCCAGGCAAGGCAGAAATGTAGGACAGGGTGGGAGGTAGCATACGTGTGAACTGAGGCTATATGTAACCTATGCAGACATGCTCCACTGTTGCATCCAGTTTCAATTACAAAACACAAATTCAAAGATAAAATTACTAAGAATTTCAAGACAGCTACCGCAGAGCATTAATTCCCAGGTCTGGGGCCTCCTTTTGAGCATGGGTCCCAGTGTGAAGGCCACATTCTCTTGAAGGTGATTCTGCCCAGGATGATAACCCAGGCCAATTTCTGTCAGAACTTCATATTTTTCTCTACATCAATTACCTTTCAAGATTGAAGTTTATTTGTAGAATGTCCTCTTCAAAGAGTAACATTTTCATGGAAAGGGCCTGAGATGGAGTTCTTAGGACAAAGAACCTAAACAAATGGTTCATAGATTATGGCTTTTGAATTTCTAAAGGCATCTTCTGCATACAAAAGAGCACGCGGTTTACATTCTTGCCTTCAGCCACAGTAGACTCCTCTGAGCAGATAGGCCCCTGTTCTTTTGCTATCATCAAACTCACCAGGCACAAAATAGATATTCCACTTGACACTTTTTGATAATTAGTTATTGAAAGTGTCAAAAGTAGAATTAACTTTCAGTTTCATGTGTGATTTTTTTCTATCCGCCATCCAGGCCTTGCCTCTTCTGCGTTTGAGCACTCACTGCCTGGCTTATTGACGTGTCTCAGATCCATCAGGTGCCAAGGGCATTTTGTAGCTTTTAGTCAAGCTTGTATATGGGGCTTAGTTGTAAATAAGGAGGAATATGAAATGAAAATATTATTCATATTGATCTTAATAAATTAACCAATTAACATACTTTCACAAGAAGATATTGATAAAGTTCATATCGGTGTGTTTGTTTTGTCTGTTAGCATTCTAATTCATCAGAAAAGATTTAAGATAAGTGTGCTAGGTTCCATTAGTGGAAATAGGTATCTATATATTTTCTACAAAGTTTTTGACTTTTGAAATATCAGGTATTTAAATATACTGTCCATTTGCTTACCAGTAGCATCTCAGCTGCAGAAGAAGCTTGCGTTCGTCGTTGCTTTTATCATAAAGGTGACAGGCATGTTAATGGTCTTGGCTTGATCTGAATGATAGTTATAGCTTCATTTTTTATCTCTCTCACTCTCTGAAAAGCACTCTAAATCTTTGTACATAAGGAAGGTAGACAAAATTGACTACGTTTTCCAAATTTGCTGAGATAGGATTTTCTAAATATTTTATGTGTTCAGGTACATGTGAAAAGTTATAGGACTGCAGTATTTATTTTGGAATAAATTCAGGAGTCAGCTCAATCTATGATTGATTCTAATTATTTCTATTTAATAGAGGTAATATGAAGGTAGTGTGGGTTCATCCTTCCATGTTTTCCCCCTAATTACCCAATTAATCTTAGCTGTATAAGAAAGGAGGCTCACCTTTGAATGTCCCCTCTGCATTATTTTTGCAGATCACCAAAAACTTAGGACATTGGAAATTTCCCAGATTTATACAATTAGAATATTCAAAAGTAGAAAACCAATAATCAGCATAATTCATTCCCTTAATGATTACTATGAAGTCAGCCCATAAGTAAAATAACTTTTTATTCGAAATCTTGGAATCTTCTTTCTTCTTCTTTTGAAAATCATCACATGATTGATGTCTTATTCATTCAGGTCTCATTGCAAATGTTCCTTATTTAGAAGAAATTTTCCTGGACAATCTAGCTAAACTGGCACCTTCATTACATATCTTCCCAGTCAAAATCCATTATTTTGTTAACTTTCTCATTTTGCATTAATTTAAAACTATCTACATATTTGTTAAAGTTTTAACTATAAAACCCCCCTGGAAATAAGTCTCACAGGAGATCTCTCTACTGTTCATTGCTGGATTGTCATCACAAGGAAGGAGCTGCTTCACAGCAGTTACTTTAAAACTATGTATTGAAGGTATTATGCTAATTTTAATAAGTCAGACAGAGAAGACAAATACTGTGTGGTATCACTTATCTGTTGAAACCTAAAAACAGCCAAACTCATAGAAACAGAGAAGAGACTAGTGGTTAGCAGAGGGTAGGGGGTAGGGAAATTGTGAAGGTGTTGGAAATTGTCAAGGTAATTAGCTAATTATTAATACATGAAAGCAAGCAATGAGAATTAGACATTGAGCTTAATAAACTGGGGAGCATGAGCCTGTTTGCTTCACCAGGAAGCTACAGCTTCACAGCTCAGTGGATCATGGCATTGCTCCACCAAAGGGGTTAACACTCTTCCCTCCCTCTTCTGTACTGGAATGTTGGGGTGCACAGAAGGAGGTGCTTTACCAGAGAGGCCTGTCCTTTTATCTAGTGAGGTCAACCCATCACAAAGCCCACTAAAGTTTGGGAAGTTGAGTAGTTCTTTTGAAAAAACACTTGGTCTGTCCCAAACCCAAGCTACTGTAATCTCAGGGGAACAAAGAAGCTCTCCCTCTTGCTTGTGACCCATACTCTCCCTGTGCTTTCACCAATTCTCTCTCATCCAGGAGGACATGGCCATGTGGGTCTAGCAGCTACTAGGGCCCACAGCAGACTGCTTGGGCTCCAAAGAACTGACCTTTAATATGAAGCAGAAACTCTGGGCAATGGTTTTTGTTTTGGTCTTGCTGATAACACAGTTGAATGTTTTCCATGGCAGGCTGAAGGGAAATGGGACATTGGAAACCCAGGGGCAGCTGTGCACTTGCATAAACCACCTTTCCACACCACAGTCTCCCATGCGTGGGTCCTTGGAATGTTTCCCTCGTGATCCTGTGGAAGAGCCTGACTTCCACCTACAACAAAAGGATATAAACCTGCCATTAGGAGATTAGGAGGTTCAGCAGATCTAATGCACATCCTTGTGGTCAGAGTTAACAGTATCACTTCATATCATGGAAATTCTTAAGAGACTAAATGTTAAATGTTTCACTGCAGAAAATAAATAATAACTATGTGGTGTGATAGAATACTAGCTTATACTATGCTGATAACTGTATTGCTACATACCAATGTTTCAAATCAACATAGTTTACACCTCAGACTTACACCATGTTATTTGTCAGTTATATCTCAATAAAAATAGCAACTGAGAGAGTGAGTTGTTTTGCAGCATTACATCCTGATAGTCCTGAGCAAATTTTCAACATTCATACAAGGCAACCCTACTTCACTGATTTCTCTGCCTTGAAAACAGAGCTACAGGGAATGGGTTCCCTAATATCTTGTCCATCTCTCCCAAACTCTATCTCTCCAAGTTAGAGTTTTGTGATTATGTAAAACTGGAGGCCAGATAAAATATGTCATTAAAATGAAGACAGTTTTAACAGAAAAGAGAAATTACAACCTCATTTTATTGTATATCTTTAATAGCATATGAAATAGATTCAGAATGAATAAATGCCTCATTCAAAGACACAATGATCTAGAGAAAACTGTCTACAGAATAGACCTGAAATATACCATTCACCAAACTAGCAGTTTCTCCAGCTTCCTCCTTTCATGGAAAGTCTAAGTGTTAGAGATTCAACTCAGGCAAGTGGAATTTGCTCGCCACACAAGAGGAAGAGAAGCGTTGACTTCACTTTTTCCTGAGCCGACTTCGCACAGGGTTGTGCACGCTTCCTGTCCTTCCCATCTCTCCAGCCATCCCCTTGCTTCTCTCAGTTTGTTGGTCTTAGTTTCCCTGCCAAGACATGGGCTTCTTAATGTGGCCAGACGTAAGACTCATGCTCACCATTTTCTAAAAGATTCCAGGTTAGTAACCCCAGGAAAAGAGAGCCAGCATTTTCCCCTTGGACCACATACATGTGACATCACCCCAGGTCTTTGAAGAGTCCCCTCTGAGTGTATACGGTTCTCTGAACCAGTCACTGGGGGCCACAGATTGGCTGTGATTAGCTTGACAGAGTTACAAACTCTTTTCATGTTCAGGAGAACAAGGTATTTTTAAATTTTGTTTTTCAATTACAGTTGACATTCAATATTAGTTTGTATTAGTTTCAGGTGTACAGCACAGTGGTTAGACACTTTACAATGTGATACACCCAATATTTCAAGTACCCACTTGGTATAAAACATAGTTAATATAATATTAACTATTGACTGTATCTCTTATGTTAACCAAAATGAAGTTTATTAATAAAATGAGAAGAAAAATTTATATAAATGGCAGACAAATCCAGAAGTAAAGTAACTATTACAACTTTTTACATATGAATTTTTACATATATAAAGTTTATATAAAAGCCATTATCCAAATACTTCCTGCTTGATTATTTGTCCAATTTGATTATTTATTTGTATCTAAAAACTTTGATACCTCCAATGAAATTATCATATACTTTCTTGTTAATCCTTTCCAACCTATATTTCAAAAGAGAAAACAAGATTTATATCATTTTAATATACACTAGAAGTCAAACAAGAGGAATTTAATATCTTGCTAAAAATTATAAAACCTAATTCAGCTGGTAAACATTAATCAATTTTAGAAAAAGTTTTTTTCCAACACTATTGTGAACAGTTTTCCACATTATTTCCTAAAATATAACTTCTAGATCAATCATCTGGCCCAAGTAGGTTTATAGCATTTAAGGAAAAATGCATTCTATGTAAAAGGATCTATTTTTATTTTATTTTTACCTTCTTGCCCTGTCAGACACCTGTGCTCACTCACTCCCTCTACACACCTCACCCTTCTGATAAGCAAAGGTGTCCTCACTGCTGATGTGCAAAGAGAACACTGCTCTATTCTTCCAACTATGCCTCTCACAAGGGACATGCGATCTCCTTAATTCTTCACAGTAGATTCCAGTCATCCCAGCTGCCAAGAATTTTCTAAAGGCCTAGAATTCTGGAGGGAAGCTAACACAGCTCATAGCGACTGCAGAAGTTTTGCCTTTAGAGATCCCTAATGAATGCATCACCTCCCTGCCTTGCTCCTATAACACAACTACGGAGCATTGGGAGGGATGCATACATAGCCATGTTTCAGAATCCAGGAAAAAAAAAGAAAAGAAATTCACTCCAATATTTAGAAATCAAATTCTCTCACTTTAGCTGAAGTGTGACAGCCTGACTCTTAACTTCCTGGATAATTTCCCAGATAATTTTCAGTGAATAAATCTAGTCTTTTTAAAGATTCCCATCCACAGTGCTGCAATCAAGGCTTCTGTAGGTAAATTCAGAGCCCAAGTTTGAATTTGAAAAAGATATCTTTTTCAGGCAAACAGAAAATGGTGCCCCTCGGAGGACTGGATCTACAGGGTTCACAGCTCAGTGAGTAGGTTCTACTTCGTACAAATAAAACTAAACAAGCAACCAAGACAAGGATACTCCTTCCTTTGTTGGGAACCAGACCTGTGCCAAGCTGGATTTCAGCTTCTCTCTGTGCCCGAACCGGCAGTGTTTGCAGTGCACAGATCACACAGCTGTGCATAGATAGCAGCAGGGTATGGTTTTGCAAAAGTTAAGAGAGTACTGTTTCAACATTGTCCATTTTCCCATTATCTAGGTAACTGAGTGCAGAATAATAGCAACAGTGTCCTCGGAGCCTAGCACGTCATCATTCTGAGCTAGGTGGTGCTCTGTATCTCTAGTCCAAGTTGTTTTCATCACCTCGTCTATGACCGAAGGTGAAGAGCACATCAGGCCTGGAAATCCTATTATTTTAAGGGTCTTTCCAGATCCCCAGCAGCAACTGTCTGAACAAGAGTGTGCCCAACTTTGCACAAATAAGCCATAAGATAGTCTAAATTTTTCTTTAGAAAAAAAAAAGCCATTAATCTAACTGAAGCCTATGCAGGAATGTAAGTCTGCTACAATAAACAGTAAATCTTAAATCCACCTTACTAAATATAACACAAATATTTGATCTATAAATTCTTCCTTTCAGTTGCTTCCCTGCATTAAAGTCTTGCCTAACTCACAAGGTTCTCCTGATGATTTATCTTTTCCTGTCAAGGGGAAATGGCACAAAGATAAATTTACTTAGTAAACAAAAAATTTCTGCTTAAATTACAGTCTTAATATCTGAAAATAACAATGGCCTTCTAGGCTTAGTTCCCAGCTATGTAAATTCCTACATTGTCCTAGGTTATCATGATCAGAGATAAAGGGAAGTAAGGTAGGAATGCATTAATTAAGTTTCTAAAATGATCTTAAGAGTAAGAGAGCTTTGTTACCCCTCCCCTGTCTCTCTCACCACCCCCACCTCTGCATCTACCTCTCTCTTCCTCTCTCTTGCCGTCTCTAATGCCACTAGTTATGAAACAGTTTCTTCTAAATATTTTCAGCATCTATAAATTGAGACTAAGAAAAAAATCCCAGATAACCTTAAATTCAGTAAGAAATAAGAGGATCCCATCCTGGCTGGTGGGGTTCAGTGGATTAAGTGCTGGCCTGTGAAGAAAAGCATTGCTGGTTGGATTCCCAGTCAGGGCACATGCCTGGGGTGCAGGCCAGACCCCCGGTAGGGGGCACATAAGAGGCAACCACACATTGGTTTCTCTCCCCCTCTTTCTCCCTCCCTTCTACTTGCTCTAAAAATAAATCAATAAAATCTTTCTTTTTTTTTTTTTTTAAGAAGATCCCTTCTGTTTGTCCTGGCTAGTATGGCTCAGTGGATTGAATGTCAGCCTGCAAGCCAAGGGGTTGCTGGTTTGATTCCCAGTCAGGGCAAATGCCTGCATTGTGGGCCAGGTGCCCAGTAAGGGGCACACAAGAGGCAACCACACATTGATGTTTCTTTCTCTATCTTTCTCCCACCCTTCCTGTCTTTCTAAAAATAAATAAGTAAAATCTTAAAAAAAAAAAAGGAAGATTATCCCAAGACACGGATTCAGTATTTTGTGTATTCGCATTATGGACAGAGCCCCATCTCTGACTTACAGTTTATCTCATGGGAGCTGATCCTCACAATGAATGTGATTTGGCACTAGTGGGATAGAAATAATTTTTTCCTAATATGAAATCTGCACAAATCCTTTAGCAATAGAGCCCAGTGTGCCTTAGCCCTGCTTTGACTGGTCAGAGTGCTCGGGTGACCACGGAGAAAGGGTTGCTGGGGCCTCTAGTAGCTTCCCTCATCTATGAACCCTATCTGATACTTAGAGAAAAACTCTGTTAAGGGTTTTGAATTTTGCTTAACATATAACCATTTTCTGCTGTTTAAATTGATGAACCCACAGATAACTATCACATTTGTGAAACTCTGCTTTTTATTTATTTTTATTTTATTTTTACTTAGAATTTAAGATTTTCAGCCATATTTTTCAGACAGCATAATGTTGAGCAATCACTAACCAATTCTATATTATGAATATATAGAGTAGGACAGGTTGCTAGTATTTTCATCTGTACTTAAATGATTTAAAATGGGTGAGTCACCTCTTTGGGTACATTAATAGAAGAGAAAAGAATATAAAATTTAAGAGAAACTTGGTGATCGAACTAATATTGCAGATTTGATCCATATAAAATTATTAAACTCCTTCTGTACAAAGAAGTCATTACTTTGTTTTTTAATATTTATAATACAAAGTGAATTATTATTTATTAATATAAAGTAATGTTTATAAAGGTGCACCACCAAATTCCGTTTTATCATATGAGCCATTGTGGACATGCCAGTTTCAGCAAATTCAATTGTAAGCAATTTTGATGAACTCTTACTAATTTATCTTGTTAGAGCATTTTTCTGATCTATGGAATAAAGACAGGAAAGTTATTTTTTAAAATAAATTCAGGGGGTGGAAATAAGACTTTTTATTTTTATTTATTTTTTAGGGGAAAGGAGAGAGAAAGAGAGGGAGAATAACATCAATGTGTGGTTGCCTCTTCCATACCCACTACTGGGGACCTGGCAGCCAACCCAGGCACGTGCCCTGAGTGGGAATCTAACCAGGGACCCATTGATTTGTAGGCCTGCACTCAACCACAGAGACATACCAGCCAGGGCAGTAAAGTTATTGTTAATTTGCTATGGAAATACAGAAATAGAGTACAAGACCTGATTATTTTCTTGTATATTACCCACATGTATTGCCTTCATAAAGTTTTCATCAGCTAAAATCTCCTCATTTGTTAGTTTTGTGTTTGTCGATATTCCACTTTTGTCAGCTGAAATAGAAACTAACAAGTCACTTTTCTTCTCTGTTTAACAAAATGTCTCTAGCACTTTCTGCAACTTTGACACATACTAGATACCTCATAAATAGTTTTGGCTGAAACAGTGGGTAATGAAGTAACTGTATTATGGATACGTAAAGCATTCATTCATACTCAGACACTTACTAGCACCTACTGGATGCAACGTGGTCTTATAAAACATGAATGTGGTTATCTTGTAAAACACATGGAGAAAACAATGAGATACACATAGGCTTAGTGTCCCTCTATACCAACACTTATTTTATCAATCCTTGGATTAGTGTTTTGATTTCTGATTTAAGAATCAATAGAGATCAGGCAAAAAACAAAATAAACAAACTCCCCACAAACCTGTTATTCCAAGTAATCAGCTCAGTTGAGGAAGTGTAAATAAGATAAAATATATACACATATTTAACTACAGAGTGTTTTAAGAGAAAATAATAAAAGCATCGCTACTTTAAATGCTAACTCCCCACGCCCTACACACAAAAAAGAATAAGGAATGTTTTGACTTCCAACACTTAAAAAAGGACTAAGAAGTTAGGACTGCTTTAGAATAAGAAAAACAAAACTATTTCAAATAAGAAGTCTGGTTTACTTTGTTTGGTTAAGTTTTTTTCAGGTTTTTATTTTTTTAATTCTATGCTGTAGTTTTATTTTTTTTATTCTTTTGTAAAAAAATATTTTATTGTTGTTCAATTACAGTTGTCTGAATTTTCCCCCTACCACTTGCCCCCCACCAAACCTCCCTCCCTCCCCCGATTCCACCCTCCCCCTTGGTTTGTCCACATGTCGTCTCTCATAGCAGTTCCTGAAAGCGCTTCCCCCCACTGTCCTCTCACCACTCCCCTCTGGCTATTGTTAGATTGTTCTTAATTTCAATGTCTGGTTATATTTTGTTTGCTTTTTTCTTTTGTTGATTATGTTCCAGTTAAAGGTGAGATCATATGGTATTTGTCCCTCACCACCTGGCTTATTTCACTTAGCATGATCCTTTCCAGTTCCAATTCATTTCATTTTAAACTGATCATTCAGGGAAACCACAGATAATTATCAATCTCCCCATTAACTAACTAACTAACTGATGAACTAACTCTCTTATGAGTAATTGTTTATATAAATATATTCATTATCCCATTAATAATTGTTTCCACTTATAAATAATAATATAATCTCCTAACAGTAAATATCAATCCTTCTAATTTATAAATCTATAACACAACCAAAAGCAATTTCATTCCAACTTGGCAGGATCATGAAAACAGTTATCCTGTGTCCTCATCCTTCAGTAACTTATTGTCACATACATTAAGTGCCTGTTCTGTGGCTGTCATTGAAAAGTATGCTGCAGACAGTGAATATAACTCTATCTTGCAATAAAATCCTAAATCATACATATTGATGATTAAATAAAATACTTAGTATACTCTGAAAGAAGGAGGGAATATTTATTTACAGTTTACTGTATTCTCCAATGTGTTGAAATACAAATTAACTTACTATATTTTAGATTAAACTGGCCAATAAAATAACTTCTACAATCCTAAAAAAATACTACATGTAAAAACCCAGTGTATTTAAAACATTAGATTTTTTGTTCAGACAGAAAAATGTACTTGAACAATGATTAAAATAAAATAAAATAAAAAAACGTTAGATTTTTGTTCTTCATTAGCTGCTGCCCAATTAATAAATATTTATTGAATAGCCAGCAAAAACTGCTTATCTGTACAACACAGATTTGCATCAGTCATAAGTTGCTTCACTGAGCGTCAGTAAGAACTCTCTTTCATTGATCTGTCTGTTTTGCAGTGGGTTACTAGAAAGACATTGTAAAATTGATATTATTGGATATCATTGTAAATAGGATTCTCAGGAGATAATTTATTTGCAACATTCTATGGAAGAGGGAGACATCCATGTCCAAGGTGATGTCTACTCCCTGCGTGACAGGCACGTTAGTAACATACCATAACTCTAAAAAGTGTTGGATCAAGGTTTCACCGGTCACAGTTTCATCATCCAAAGTCAATGGCTGCTGTCTAAAGATTTGCAACTACAGCAGGGACATTGAAATTTGTTACAAATACCTCACAGTTCCCATTCCGACTTCTGCCATATGAAAGAATTAATGCTGTGCCATTTAAAAAGAAATGTTTTATCTTGTATTAACTTTCTTGATGATTAGTGGTGCTTTAATCAAGTGAGTAGGAAGACCAGCTATTCTAACTACTGAATATTGAAAAGGTCACAGTGTTGCAGCACACTCCCACAATTTACTGTCTCCTATTACATGCTCTGAAAATGATCACATTCTTTTCTCAAAGGCAAAACATTAACTATTTGACATAAGGTCACCACACTCACTGAATTCAGATTCAATTTAGGTCAAAGCTGACAACACAATGTTACCTGCATAAAAGCATCACTCCAAAGAATGTAGCATAGAATTATATCAGAGCATACCAAATTCAATTTACAGCCATGTATCTTTAGGGATGTGAAATTGAAAGTAGCATGTATTTATAAATAATACAACAAAGTGATTTTGAAGTCCCGGATGGCACATGTACAATGACCAGAATCTTTTACCATTCCCATGCAAAAGTCATCCAAGAAATTCCCACATGCCTTCCTGTGAAATTTAGCTTTTGTTTTTGAAAGAAAGGTTTTGAGAACAATTCCTATAAATTTGATTAAATAACATTGTGCAAATATTATTATGCATTTTCAGAGGCAAGAGGTTAAGATAAAACAGATTATTATAAGTTAAGACAGCAGTCACCTTTAAATCTGTACTCAGGTTAAACTGAGGGGGGAAGGTTCAAATGAGATCCAATCCTAGGATTGAAACATGTGAGGAAAAATGTGTTTATTTGGGACTATTGTGACAGGCTTTGCCTAGAACTTTTCCATTTTTGTACACAAGCTATTATATATAATTATTTAACTTTTATCTTCTTTGTACTTTTTCAAAATCACATAGAATATTTCTTTCCTCTCCTAGATAATTCGAAAACATGCAAAATGGTAAATATTTTAACAGCCAAAAAATGTTATTGAGAAAAATCCAACCAGATAATTATTGACTACATACTACTGAAAATATAAAACACCACCATTTACTGATTACCCATTCATCCAGTGTAGGCAGTCCTTGTGCTAGGAGCTTGATATTCTTTATTTAATTTGATGTTCATACCAATCCTGAGTTATTAATATCTCCACTCTAAGAAGGAGAAAACTGGCTCAGGTAGTTAAGTGATTTGCAAAGTGTCTTGCATCTAATGAACAGGTGACTTTGCATTCAAAATCAGATTTACCTGGTTGCAAATAGTATGCTTTTTCCATTATGCAGTGCTACCTTTTAAAAGCAATAGGACATGGTTCTTGTGTTCAAGGAAGTTTCAGTCAATTGGAGCATTACTGAAGCAATAAACATGATTATGATCATTTAAAATGTATACAAGCAAAAAATATTGGCCATAAGCCCTTCTATCGGTGCGCTATCCCTACTTGTGACTCTTGTTTTTCCACATTCTATTGCTAGAGCCTTTGATGAATGTTTCCTACTATGACTCGTAATGTTTTCAGCACTTTAGGGTATCACCTCATGTCCCTGAGGATACTTCTTTTATAATATCTGTAAATGACAACTCGTTAATAACACACACTATGCACAGCTCAATAGATTTCTTGGTCAGTTTACATATTGATTGATAAAAAATGCATTACTTTTCACAGGGAAATTGAAGCCATACAATGGATAGTTATATGATATCAATTTCATTTTATATTTTTACACACGTAAGTCACTGCTGTGAAGGCATAAAGCATTTAGTGGAAAAGAAATCACCAGTGAGTCAATAAATGTTTTAAACTTGGAAGTCACTTAATGGGATTTGAGTCTTAGAAAGGTGGGTGGAAAGGAGGAGGGACTGGAGGGAGGGAAGACTGGGGGCAGAGCAGCCATCACAGCAACAACTGTTATGTTCTAGAGAGAGATGAAGAATGCCCAGGCTGAAGCAGTCGTGAGGATTAAGAGGAGGGGACAAGTGCAATAAATGATAAGTAGGTAGAAATGATAATACTTGGCAACAGTTGAGATCAGCAGTCCTCAAATCTGTGTACGGGTGTGTGTGTGAGATGGATTTGCAGGAAAGACATTGTTTCACAAGCAAGTAAAATCATACGTTGTGCATAACGTGCGGCCAGTGTTTTTCTGTTTTACAGTTTTAAAAACTGGAGCCGTCCATGGGAGCGCCAGTGCACTGTTTAACAGATGTGTCGGAGATGTGAGGGAACAGTTCAGCGCTTCTGAGGAAAAGTCAGGCACCCAGCATGGCGCTGCAGTTTTCCACTTTAATGTCTGGACTAAAGGGCTGACATGTACCTGCATAAGAAGAAATAGAGGAGAAATAGATTGTGTGGTTGAAGACTAAATCTCTTCTATGATTAACAATTTGGACAGTTGATGGATTTGTGAATAAAAGCAGAAAAGCCAATTCTTATAGGACCCTTCCAGCAGTTAGATATGTATCATTTCCTTCATGCAAGCATGATGTCCACTTTCACACAATAAAAGATGTTTTTGAAAAGACAATGTTTAAAAATTTTTGTGACTCTTTCATAAGTTCTTATCCCTCAGGCTTGTAAAGCTCTTTTATCATGTGATTTTCCTGTGAATATACACGTATATCCTATTTGTCAATTATATTACATGTGATTCTTCCACATTGTTCCTTCAGCAGCATAATTGTCAAATTACAATTGCAGATTGCCTAATCTTCCTGATAACATTTTTAAGTAATTTTTTTCTACCCATTTGTGTGTTAAAGTAGTCCCTGCATTGGGTTTAGGGAATGAGTAGTTTTGTCTCCAGAACTTTGTAATATTCAGAAATGTGTACTAAGACATAGTACAAGCATTTTTTTAAAACTGTTTAAAAATTATGCTTCATGCCATTTTCATTTCATTAAAACTGAATTCTGTTTTAACATGAATTTCCAAAATATGCTGTAAAAGCAATAGACATTAAAAGCTAATGAATTCTAACACCTATTATGTGACTTGTGTTATTATTTATTCACTTAATTAGCTGGGGTTGACTTTCTTCTAAATACACCCTTACATTTTCTTCAGTTTCAACCATCAGGATATAAAAAATGCACTTGTTTTTTTAAAACTAATGGATATTATATTTAAGGTAATATATACATTGAGTCTAAGGAAGTGTGATGTGAAAATTTAGATTATTGAAGAGGAGAAAGGAAAAATTATAACATGTTATTTGATTGAAGCTGTATCAACTCTAGTTCTCAGAATTCACAAACACCTTAGACACCACCCAGTCTCTTTCCATTTATAGAAATAGCAATTTTATAGATAAAGTCATTTATGTTGTGAATTAATCATTTATAGTTTGTACTGCTTAGAGAACATGTTCTACAATAATGTAGATCTGGGTCAGAACCCAGCTCTGCTACTTACTTGGTCCCCAGACCAAGAACCTTAGTACGCTGTTCCAAATTTATAATGTTTTTGAAATTATTTTTCCTGAAGAGTAAGTGAAAAATGCACAGAGCACCTATAACTAGGGCATAGTAAGTCCTTGATTCATGAGTAACTATAACTCTTATTACTTTATTTTTTTAAGAATTTGGAAGAGATGGAAGTTAAACAAAAGTGATTTTGAAGTAAATTCTGTAATTATATCAAAGAAATATACATTTTTGGAGATAAGAGCATTGCCAATATCTGGATCATCTAGAGACTTTCAAGATGGGTTATAGATAAATATATTTGGTATCTACATAGATTTTAAATCATTATAAGCATTTTAATTGATTTAGTTACTGTTCCAATGAACTAAAACTCCCTTGAAGACACAAACTATGCCCTAGTCCTCTCTAGAATGGAACATTGTGCAGTGCATATAACCCAGAATTTGCAGGTAGTTCGTCGACAAGGTTGCCTTTCCCTTTTTGTGGAAACAAGATTTGTTACCAAGAGAGGAAGTGTGTGCAGATACCTACTTTGAACTTTTGGTTTCTCTTTATCAGTTCAGTATTTGATATAAAAAGTTACTATATTTTCTGTCTTTGTGGACTGTATCAGCTATTTTTGAAGTGATTCAGCCAACTTTCACTTCAGCGTTTACCTGCAATAACAGGGATATTATGAGCGCATCCGTACGTCACCAAGAAGCTGAGCCATTTCTCACTAACTCTCGCACTTACACATGAATCGGGAGAGGGAAAGAAGTGCTGGAGGGGAGGCTGGACAGATGCAGGACATCTTCCATCTAAAATAAAGCCAATTATTGGAAAAAATCACATCCCCTCTTAAAATTTTCCTTAGAGTAGATTTGTATTTTTCAGAGGGTAAGAGAAACAACAATGGCTAGGACTTTTTAAAGCATTGGGAAAATAGCACAGAATAGAAAAAATCAATAGTAATCACTTATATATGAGGCAAATAATATAAATAGTTAAATCTGAGACTTTCTGTACATCACAAATTTCATATTCCATTGATGACTGGCAGATTAATAACACAGAAACTTGAGTTAGCAGATTCTCCTTTCCTGAAAAATTGTCCAAGAGACAAACACTTCTGAAATGCTCTCATTTTGTTGATTACTTTAAAAATTAAGTTGTTCATAAAATGTCAATATATATGCATTATTAATTCATATGTTATATAATTTTATGAATATGCTTTTCAAGATATCACTCTTGGTTACATCATTTTTATATATTTTTCTACCTCTGAGGGAAGTCAGGGCACTGACAAGTGTTCCCACTTGTGGGTGGCAACAAGCGTTCTACTAGCTCATTGGGCACACTCCGCTCAGTTTACCCTTAAAGTAACTGGTCACAGGTCAAATGAAGTTTTAAACATCTTGAAGTACAAATGATATTTGGAAAGCAAATGGAGCAGGAAACACTTGCAAGTGAAATAAGGGAAGTCTAAGAAATTAATGGCTGAATATGAGAAATTATTTATCGCCATTGTCCTGGGTAAGTCTTGGAATTGCATCCCAGGAGCATCAACTTCTTGTTACCATCTGGCCCTGAGTCTAAAAAGATTTCCCTGGCTTTATGAAGTCAGCTACCATGTCATCATCGAAACCTGAGGGCACTTTCAGCACGAAGTAACTACAATTGCAGATCATAAAAAAAAAAAATCCTACTCGACATCCAGATTAAATCTGCCTAGTTTTAGAAGTACTTACTGTAGGGTTAAAAGAGAAGTAATCACATAGTTACATCCAGCAAAGTTCATACCTTGTGGCTGATTCTAAAGGCATCAGGCTTTATTATAATTACTTAAAGCTGTGCTTTATTTTCAACAAATGGTTGTTTATAGTGGTCCCCTTATAGCCTATGATGACAGTTTATAAGGTGTTATGTTATTTCATTTATTTGAGTGGATATTTATACATATACTCTTTGACTTCAGTTATTTTCATTTTGTTGTCAGGATATTCGTGTATGTATGCAGAGAAATGCTGACAAGACACAACACTTATCTATTGCTCAGAGAGATGATGATGGGTCATAAACCCAGATATTAAAACAAATGGCTAGAAGAGTTTACTTCTTTCAGGCTTGATCCCTGAACATTTTCTTACTTGCAGATGCAATAAGGAGTAACAGAGTGTCAGATTCATATGCCCCTTACACATTATATTTACTTGTACTATTGTTGTGCCATCAAGTAGAACAAAAATCAATACAATTACTTGTATTTTTCAAGAACTCACTGAGTGCCAGATAGTCTTCTAAATGCTGTACATGAATCAATGCATTTAACCCTCAATACCAGCCTACGAGGGAAATCCTAGTAAAAATCTGATTTTGCGATGAGATCATTGAAGGACACAGAGTATACTAATTTGCTCAACAAGACACAGTTAATAAGTGGTAGAGCTGAGTGAGCTTCATGCCAAAATTTTTGACCCTGGAATTTATACAGTTCATTAACATGCTATATTGTCCCTCAACATAAGTTGACCCCTGAAAGTGCAGAATGATTTAATTTTGACGGGAAGAATGTTCAACTTAAACAAATTTGTGAGCATTTTCTACCCATATCAATTATTACAAACTTTATCTGTTTTATAAAACATCAAAAAATTCAAGTATCAGGAAATCTGAGAACTGATTCTGGGGAAAAAATGAGAGAAAAGGCAATACAAATTAAAAGAAAAAGGATATAAAAGTTGATAATAAATACTGTAATCATAATTGATATTAATTGTTTTATTAAAAATTCCAATGCCAAATTTATATAACAGAATTATAAAAAGTAGCATACAATAACTAATGGAAATTTGTTCAAAAGTATAAAAATGTATTAAAAGCCACAATGTCTTTAAATGTTCACTGGAGTAATCCTTCAAGAGAAATTTATTATCAAGCTACATTATTTGTTCTAGGTCACAAAACAATATGAGATTAGTAAATTCATCACATGAAGTTAATATCATTCAATGCCAAACTAAGTAATACCTTAAAAATAGAAAACTCTATATCAATTTCATATATGTACATAATAATAAAATCTAAATGGAAGTACTAATAACTACAATTAAACATGATTCAACATTACTCACACAAAGTTGACATAATGAAATATATTAGTTACTAACATATAAAAATTATAGTATAAATTTGAGATATGGCATGCTGATAAATTACTCAAGTTTTAAATTAAATTTAATAATAATGAATGATTCTTCCTTAATAATATATTTTAAATCAATTTTTAAAAGATTTCTCTTTATGTACAAGAAAAATGATTTCTGCTTCTCCATTATTATTTATTGCTTACCAACTTATAATGGTTCAACTTATAATTATTTTATTTTATACTGATTTATAAGTGATATTCATTCAATAGAAATCATATATTTTTTTAATTTTGATCTTTCCCTAGGCTAGAGATAAATGACATGATACTCTCTGTGAGACTAGGCAGCTGCAGGGAGCCACAGCGCTGAGCCAGCCACTCAGTCACAAGGGCAAACATCCCATACCATACAGTGTAGTATTAAATGCATGGGCTTATTGGAACATAACCCCATTAAATAGAGCAGCTTCTGTAGTACAATTTCGAATTTTTGGTCTGGTCAATAAGAATAACTCAGAAAATAAAAGTAGGAGTAATATATAATGGACGATGAGAAATAACTATATTTTGTAGAGATGAGGTTATTTTATCCCTAGGAATTTTGAAAAGCATCACATTAAAATTAACCTGAATTTAATAACATGGTAGATAATTTTATCACAGAAAATATGCCAGCAACTACCATGTATAAGCAAGCGAAGAAGTTAAAAATTCATAACATGTTGCAGTGGATAGAGAAAGCTTTTTGAAGATTATCCTAGAATTGAACTTTGGAGAGGAAAAAAAAAGAGCTAGTTGAACCAAGAAAGGACAACATTTTCAGTAACAGGAACTGAGCATTTGACTGGAAGTTTCTTCCTTTTAGCATTTTCACCTGTTTGTTCTCACGTGTGAAACACTGTAAGCGCCTATCCCAAAACTGTTAAACTGTATATCAAATTACTTGGAATTAAGAAATACATTTATTTTGTAATGATTTTGAGACACCATAAATTTCTTTAAATGTCAGTTCAGATAAGGTTTTACATTGTCTTTCTGTAACAGGGTGCAGCCAAGAGGGGAGCCCCAAATAGGGGTTTGTAATAGGGTCCAGAAGAGCTTGGAGATAATTGGCTCCACACCACAGGGCCACACCTGCCCAGAATGCGGGCAGCTATGGCCAATTGTGAGAGGAGCCGGAAATGGGGCTGCAGAGGAAGATTAGCGCTGGGATTTAAACGGAGGCACAGCGGCCATTGGGCGTCTCTCTTTTTGGGACCAAGCATCTGTTTAGGACCATGCGGCTTTGGTGCCTTGGTTGGGACCATGAGGCTTTGGAGGTGCTCCCTTTTGCCACGTGGAGAGAGCTGGGAGGACTGTGTGCATTTGTGGGGAACTTTAGTTTGTGTTATTTCAAATGAATGATAAATTCCTTTCCTTTTCACTGATCTCTGGCATTGAGAGATGTCTTTCCTCTGCCAGCAGACAAAACAAACCTGGGGGGTTTCCTTTCGAGTAATAGCATATTGCCTCAGCTGCCCTTGACCCCCCCCCCCTTTTGAACTGTAACATTTCCTTTTGTTAGAGTCCTGGATAAATGGATAGCAATTTTAGCTATGAGAGGACAGGGACAACTAAGTTATTTTTAGAATGATTTCCAATAATTCTGTTAATCATAGGTAAAATTGCTCTTTTATTTCCTGTCCGTGATGGAGTTAGGAATGAAGGCACTGAAGACACAGAAAACAGTTCTTGCTTCTATTTTCCCACTTCATGAAATTGAATCATATGGTAGTCCTCACATCCCAAAGTGTGGGGTCTAACACATTTGGATGAGTAGAGTGTTCCATATGAACTCTCTAGCAAGGTTTCATTTGGCATTTATAAATAGTAGTACTAGTAATTTCGGCAACAATTGGTTTACAGGCTTTTTTCCAGTTATAATGGGAACATGTCATTGAGTTAACCAGAACAAAGTATATATATTTTTTATTGCATTGTTTATGGATACCAAAATTTGTGTTTGATTGGATTGTGCATGGAATGGAAAACACACCAGGAATGGAGGCATGCTACAAACTAGGTACTTACATGTCTGTCTTTCATTTGTGATGGGCAGTCATGGCATTTCAGCTGATCCCCAGGTCTGTTCACGATTTCTGCTTCTTCACAATGCTGGCTCTCTGTGACCCCACGCAGTCCTCATTGTACTCCAACCCTCTGAAAGGATCTTTCAGGCTAGTTTTCTTATTATGTCGACATTCAAGAACTAGAGAGAATATGATTATACTATTTAGGATTTTGTTTTTGTATTACATATCAATTATAGGATTCTGTCTTATTGCCCAATCACTATTGAATTAGGTAACTTGTAGTCTAATCAAGATGGTCAGAGAGGGAACAGTTAGTGGGACAAAAGGACCAATAATTGATACTTATAAAGTTGAGTTTGTGTCTAATTATTTCATTCTTTGTCCAATACTATTTATTAGATGCCTACTAAGTATATCAGACACTATTCTGAACTCTGAGATACAGCTGTGGTCATCAGACAAAATCCTGTGCTAATGTTATATTTAAGATGGAAGAGACACACAGCAAACAAATGGATACATAAATATTCAATGTTTCAGGAGGTAATAGGTCTTCTGGAAAAAAATTTAAGTAGGACACAGGTATAAAAAGTGATAGGATGTCACTATTGTTAAGGTAATAAGAGAAGATTTTTCTGATTAAGTGACATTTGGAAAGAGCCATTCAGGATGAGAGAGAGGAAGCCATACAACTATCTGAGGGAATGGGATTCTAGGTATTCTGGGTTGTGGGCATGCTTGGAAAGTCTGAGGATCAGCCAATGACAGTGGTATTGTTTAGCACAAAATGGGAGGAAAATGATAAAAAATGAGTCCTGAAAGGTAGCCAGAACTTTAGGCCATGGAAATGACTTCAATGTTTACTTTTTCTTTCTTTCTTTCTTCTTCTTTTTTTTTTTTTTGGCAGAAACCCATTTGAGCAAAGATGTGCAATCAACTCATTTATATTTTTCTTCAGAAAACATATGATAGTTGGCTGTGGGCATATTTATCAGAATGACAAGAAGGAGAACAGGCAAGTTTTCCTTCATGCAGCTGTGGGTGATGCAGGCACCATGACTGATTGATGTCTGTTTCAATCACACGGGAAGTTTGACCAAATCCAGCACACAGTGAAACCGCTTACCCTACTTAATATTTATAAACAAGAGGGTTTCTAATTTTTATAAGAGTATGTTTAGGAGGATATTTAACAATATCTGGAAACCTTCACATATGTGAACCACCAGTCCCCTGTATATCTTTATAAAGTTCAAAACTTACTTAATCTGTTCCCATAGGCCCCTTTTACAAAGAGTTCTGTGTGCACTAAAAATACAGCCCATTCATTTCATACTCATTAAGAAATCAATTTTTAGAGCAAATGTTACAAATGAATATTTAATTTACTTGCAATTAAGAATGTATATTTACAGAACATTTCTTATTAGCACAAACCAGAAGGGCTAAACATAGAAAAATTTGACCTTCTACTATAACCATTCACTTGGCTTTGCATTTTCAAATGCACCAGAACTTGATCCAACCTGGTCTTGTCTCCCTCTGTAAACACATCTCTTCTAATGAGGTTCCACTCCCCAGGTGGTATGTAACTGGTTCAGTTCTTTGCATTTCTCTGTACAAACACCTAAATTTCCCATTGATAACTGAGGAACATTCATACTCAGAAACCATTCCTATAAGCTGATATATAATTTAAAGTGTCTGTGCATTCATACTCAACATGAGAGAAAATGAGTGACTTCCCCCAAAATGACATCTTTAGTACAAATATAAATACAATATGTTTATAGACACCTCAGCTCTTGTCTGAGAACTCACACCTTAGAGGAAGCACTGCACCCTAATTTCACTAGGTCTTTTTCATTTTTTCCCCTTGGGCTTTTATTTCCACTAAAAGTCAAGGTTGGCACTAAATAGTTGCACACTGTGTTGTAAAAACTTTATTAAGTCAAAAAAAAGAAAGAAAGAAAAAGAAAAGCCCTGGCTTCTGAATGCCTGTGCTCACTGAAGCCAGGTGAATGCTGTTGGAAACCAAACAACACCCGCCTGTGCTCTTCGTGCTGCCCAAAACTCCCCGGAGGAGAAATTACCGTCTTCCCCCGTCACCCTTCACTCAACATGCCAGCAAGCCCCAAACACAGAAATAAATAACCTGCCATTTAAGCCACCAGCGTTGCTTACAATTCTGTTGATATTGTAGTTATTTTGTTAAATATGGAGGCATGAAGAAATAACATAACTTCATAAACTGTTTTATCACTGCTGAGCAATGTTTTCTGGTATTTAGAAATTGATCTTTGTCTTTTATATACAAGCCATATATAAGAGAATTAATAGGGCCATGGTTATGTTCTTACTAACATTATACATTGATATTTTGAAAAGGTTGGCAGAGGATTGGTACCTAACCTTGTTAGAACTGATAAGTAATGTTTCATTGAAGATTTATGCCATACTGTACTTAAGGGACAACAGCTGCTTTCTTAAATGTTAATTAAGAACCTTCTTAATTTATGAAACTTTCTGCTGTTTCTGTGCAGCATTGAACTAACGCTCTCCTATAGCCAAATAAATTTCTCTGAATACACCCGGCCTCGGCCATGGCCGTTCGCATTTTTGTCAGTGTGAGAGGAAACTGTGCCTGAAGACACAGCCTAGATTGGACAGCCACCAATCTCTTCCTGCCTCATGGTTCTTGAGAAGGCTTAGTAATACTATCTCTGGGTATGAAAAAACGTGTATTTCTGCTGGCAATGATTTTCATGAGGACCAGCAATGATTTACATCTTTCATTTATTCTAATTCCCCAAGGCATAAGCATTTTCAAATATGAATGAGTCACATAAAAGAAACCATTTTTGGAATGTTACATAAGCATTTTGTAATGTTTTCTTGGTAGGCACTAAAATAAACCTTTAGGGAGAAGTAAGGGGTTCAATCTAATTTTTATTTGGGAAAACTCAAACAGGATTCTAGTTTTAAACTGTGGTAGGAATCACGTTTCTAACGTCACAGTGAGCCCAGTGCTATCCACCTGATGGGGTGTGTGTGTGTGTGTGTGTGTGTGTGTGATTTACTGACTCAGTGATGTCTCTCTGCTCTTGGTTTTCACCTTCAGACAGAAGGTGCGATGATGATTACACGTACGACACATAAAACTGCAGTCACATCTCACAACTTCCTTAATTTTTGTATACTATTGTATCCTGTGGTCTGCCAGATGCAGACGGCTGCATTTCTCCGTACTCACCCATTACTTTGTCAGTAGAAAGACTGTGGGTTCATTTGGCAGTGTCCCTTTACAGGCACTATGCCGCTGTCAGCCAGCTTTGATGAGCAGCAAACTCAGCCTGCGCTTCTTTGATCAATAGGTGACGGAGACCAGAAAGACTAATTGTATGTGAAAACAAGACTTGGATTTTCTTGGTTTCATATGAGTCCATTTTCAATCTTCTGTGCACACTTTGATGCTCTCTTTGTATTGTCTTTGTAATTGTCACAGTTGTTTTTAGTTCATTGCAGTTTTACCACACGTTTCTGCATGAAGTGTAATTTCACCTCTGAAATACGGTAACATAATTACACACTGGCCCATTTCAAAATCTGTTCATATTTTCCAACATGTTCATTATCAATGAAATCTTCATACAATAATATAAAATTTTTAAACAATATTATTGGTGCCTGATTGAATATAAGCAGGCATACATACTTAATATATGCAACTGGATGAGTTAAGGGGTTGGCCTGTACCTGTGAAACCATCACCACCACGAAGGCCGTGCACACAGCCATCACCTCCCAAAGTTTCCTTCAGCTTTTTCTACTATGCTATTGTTACTGTTCTTGTTGTTACTGTGGTAAAAACACAACGTATGATCTTAGCAAAATTTAAGTATAAGTATAGTATTGGTAGCTACAGGCATTATGCTACTTAATAGGTCTCTTAAATATGAAGTCTCTAAAATTATTTTAGTCAGAAGATTTTCAACACTTAAAAAATTGTTTACATGGCAGATGAGGAAAATAACATATTGCTATCAAAAGGTTCGAAAATTAAATAAACATCTAACTGCACTGTTTTCCTGTCTTTGATACATCAGGGCATTTGGGGGGAAGTAAATGCTGTTTGTGGGGTTGTGTGTTTTGTATTAAAATTTGGGTATGTGATATAACACTTTGAAATATAATGTGGTCAGGGTGAAAGCTCTGTAAACGAGATGACCATGGACAGTTTGCCTTGATGTGGTTAAACAACACGGCAGCAACAACAATGCCAGCCAGCACTCACTGAGGGATTGCTGGGGAAGGTGCTGAGTACATTTTAGACGTTAAACGTCAGGGCTCGCAGCCCTGTGCAGGGAAGGCGTGGGTATGGTCTCAGCTTCGCAGAGGCAGCTATTAAGAAACAGAGAAGGTAAGTGATGCGGCCTGACTGAGCAAACAGTAAAACGTGGTCCGAACCAGAACCCACTCTCACACTCTAACACAGGATGTCCTTTCCCATTTGATTTTGGACTTCTGGGTCGCCATGTTGTTTTACACAACAGGAATATACAGACTCCAGATTCTTACTGTTTTTAAAAAAATTAATTAAAATGACAAAACATTACAGAGAAGAAACATGCTAACCTTACACATAGGGTTATAGCATTACCATAGAGTACTATATTACTCTATAGTAATTCTAAGAGTACATGTATTCCTATAACCCTTACTAAAAGACACCTTGAAATGTCTGAGAAACCTGGTTTTCTTTTCTGTAAAGAAAGGGTAGTAATCACCACTTTATGAAATTTTTATAAATATAATATTTAAATACTACTTTAAGTGCAAACATTTTATAAATATGATGTTTTTATGAACATAAGCCTTGTCTTATGTTACCAATGTCTTACCTGAGATGGATATCAGATAATTTACTTACCAAATCTTTGCTGTCCTCCTGTGACCCATGGGCACTTAAGTGATGTTTGTGTTGGGTCAGACGTGTGATCTGGGGGATTTGCTAGAACAGCTACGTGCTCTGCCATCATCTCCCCTCCTGTGTCCCCTGACACTGGTGAAATGCAGTTAAAGAAACTATAAGAAACTGTAGTGAAAATGTAGTTAAAGTCTTCTGTGACCTGTAGAGAGGTGGGGAAAAAAGTCACTTGTACCTATTTGATTAGTGGAAGAGTGACGTCTAAGGCCTGGTACTTAGGATCAAGGGTTCTTCCTAAGTACACTCCTTCTGGTTGGAGCATTGTCAGGTTATGAACAAGGAGACGTTAATTGGCCTTTACAAGATAATAATGATGAGCTACTTGACAGGTGGTCTACCTAAATTGCAAAAAAAAAAAAAAGCAATTATCACTTATGAGTTAAAAGATCGCTTGGGATTTTTGAAAATATAGAAATTTTTAGGGGTCACCTTGCTTAAATAAAATTTATCAATTGGTGTGGCAGAATCATTCATTTCTTCTGAAACCTTGTTCTATAAATTTATTCAACACATATATCTGTCAAGAATCATTATAGATCCTTAACTACACAAAGGGAGAATGACAGTGCATGTTATTGATTCACCGTGAACTTTCATCATTGTATCTAAAGTGGGTTTTAGGTGTATTTCTATCACCAATTACCTGTACAAACATGGGAATTATAATTGAGTCATTTTTGCATCTATAATTTGTTGATAGATTATTATATATCAGGCATGTTTCTTTATGTAAAACTTTGTTTAATCCTATAATTGCTCAATGTAGCAAGTATTTTTACCTCTCTTTTTAAAGTGAAGAAACTGAGAAGACAATTTAACCTACTCAAAATCTGATGGTCAATATACAGAAGGCCTGGAATTATAACCGATGTATCTGTCTCTAGGATTAGATTATAATCATCACATTTTACTCTATTCTTCCTACTTGCACAGTTCTGCAATTAAATATTGATTAAGACAATGCATGCAAAGCACGTAGCACTACATGTCTCATTTTCAGGGTTGTATAAGGGTTATTATATACCAAGACAATGTTACTAAGTCTTACACATTATTGAAAGCTATATGAAAAACACATAGAACCAGATGCATTTTGTGCCTTAGTATTTTTATGACAGAGTCAATGATGTATGTTTTAAAGGGCAAATAGAATAAACAGCATATGGTCTTCTGTCCCAACCGGCTTCTTTATTCTCTCTGCTGCTTTTACTGTAACCATTTCACTGTTCACTAACAGTTTCATGAGAGGGTGAGCTAAGTCAGGGCAATTTTGTGGAAGCTGATCATTTAATTTAGAATCACTTATAAATACATGGATTTTAAACAAGATGGACATGGACATGAAACATATTGTTTCAAATTGGCCTCGGGAGCTTAAAGATTCACATTACTTATGTTACCTGTTTGGCCCAGGGCCATATATAACAGAACCTCTCTCTCCCCATTCCTCTTCATTATTCCTAGCCAAGTATGTGGCTAAACCTGTCAAGAGGTCCTATTGTTTTGATGGGTTCATGAATAGAAAATTCAGTTTCAGAAAATACAAAAATCACTAAACCTATCTAAGCGTTTTGGAAGCTCAGAAAACGTTTATCTTGCAGTGTGTTTAAAAGCTTTCATTTTTTCACTGGTTGTTCTGTGTACACATTGACCACAATTGCAACAGAATATTAATTTGCCCTGGCTTGTGGTGCATTAGAAAAGTGACATAATGCCCAAATTAGGGGGTAGAATATATAGAGATATATATCATTTGCTGATGGTTCCTGCATCTGTATTCCAAGTGGATAATGGTGCTGTTTTAGGGTTTCAGTGTTCTGTTTATTGAAGATTACGTTGTTTGGAATGGGAGGAAAATCTGAGCTAAATCCATCTTTTTTTTTTTTACTTTATTCTCCACTTTAAATATTTGTTAAAGATGGCTTATGTTATGAATAGCAAAGCCATTCTTATCTTTATATATTCATTTGCAAATAAATGAATAAATAAATAAAGTTTAATAATATCCTCAACTGAAGCTCCCTATGGTTTCTATTGAAAACCCATTAGCTGAATTTAGATTTTCAATTAATGCTGGAATAGAACTTTGCAGGAAGACACAACACATTTTTAAAATTACATGGTATTTGTATAAAGTTATTATTTCTTTTTTATGTTGGTTTCTGGGGTAAGCTTGTTATAATATGGTTCTGAAAATTATGTTATAGTTAAAAAACAGTTCCTGCTTTCTGCAGTGGTTTCAGAGGAAGAGGGGATTCACAGCACAATGTACCTCTCTTCCTGCATGAGCCTCTAACTTTTGGAGTGTATTAGAAAAGTCACTAATAAAGCAGAAAATAGATGTCAATTTGTGTACCTATGTCTTGAGACCGATATGCTCAGATGTGCCTGCTGAAACATGACTGAGACCCGGCACTATTTCTCTTACTCGAGTAGTCCCACGGGGAAGGATTTCAGACCTAATGCAGATGTCCATTTACAAGTGAGAGAGAGTGACTGTGTGGGCCTCTGTGCTAGGGAGACTGGAGAAGCCCTGCTTGATATGCCTCCCAGAAAGGACAGAATTCAAGAGAGCTGGAGAATTGATGAGAAGACAAACTTGAAAACAATTAAATGGGAGGACTCATAATGCCTGCTTTCAAGACACACTACAATCTTATGATAAACGGTGCACCACTGGCCTAATTGTAGGTAAACGGACTAACAAAAAAAGAAGTTAGGGAGTGCAGAATAGATCCCCCCGGGGAATGTGATTGATTAATTTTTTTTTTACAAAGTTGTTCAAGTGATTTAATAATAATAAGACAGTGTTTTGAATATATGGAACAGAAAAATTAAATATCTGCACAAAAATAAAACTTGTCTATATCAAACAGAAAAATCAATTGAGATGAATTACAGACCTAAATGTAAAAGCTATAAGAGATAAGCTTCTAGAAAGAAAGAAAGAAAATCTCCCTGATCTTGGAGTAGGCAAATATTTTATTCACAGAACATGACTGCTGCACACAGAAATGAGGGGTTTCTATTCTGAATATATAACTAAATTCTACAATGCAATGATACAAAGAAAACAATTGAAAAAGGGCAATAGATATATAAATGGACACTACACAAATAAAGAAATACGAAAGATTCAAATGTACATGCAGAAATGATCAACATGGTTAGTCATCAGAAAAATGCAAAGAGATATTCCTTTCCACTCACGAAAATGGCTAAAATTTAAAGGTCTGACAAAAATTCAGTGTTTGTGTATGTGGAACTCTCATACATTGCTGGTGAATGACAAATTGCAAAATTCACTTGAGAAATCATTCTGGTTGTTTCTCATAAAAATCCATAATTCATCTGCTCTGTGACCTACCAAGTCCATATCTAGGTATTCGCAAAGGAAGAATTAAAACATATCCAAGGAAAAACTTAAAAAGATATTTATAACATCTTTTTTTTTATAAAAACCCCAAACTGAAAACTACTCAAATGTTCATGACAGAATGAATAAACACATTGTGTTAAGTCCATGCAATGTGATTGTACTCAGCGTGTTCTTAGCTCTGGTTTCTATAACAGAATACCATAAACTGGATGGTTTAAACAATGGGTAGTTATTTCTCACAGCTCTGGAGACTGGGAAATCCAAGATCAAGATTGCAGCAGATTCAATTCTTGGTGTGAGCCTTTTTCCTAATTTGCTAATAGTCAAATTCTTGCTGTGTCCTCTCACGGCAACAAGAGGAAGTTCTTCCATCTCCTCCTGTTCCTATAATGGCACTGATCCTATTATGGGACCCCTCATTACCTCACTCAGTTACTTGTAAAAGGCCCCGTCTCTAGATAACATAATGGTAGATGTTCAGGCTTCAAAATATGAATTTTGGAGAAATATAAACACTTAGTCCATAATAATCAGGAATAAAACACACAACCAAAACATGCAACAGCATGGATGAATCTCAGAAACATTATTCTGACTAAAGAGAAACATGTACAATGAGTGTATTTTTTATAATTCAGTTTGTATAAAGTTCTAGGACAGACAAAACTAATCTATGTAGAAGAAACTTCAATAGCTATTGTCCATTATATTGGAGATCTTGGAAGGAAAAGAGTACAAAGGGACATTCTAATATGATGGAAATGTTCTATTTATGGATAAGAATATAAACTATGAATCTATTGTCAAAACTCATCAAACTATACTCTTTTTTACTCTAAGATTTATGTATTTCACTGTATTATAATAAATTATAATTTAATTAAAATAAAATATTCATTTACTGAAACATTTTTAAGCAGTGAAAATAATTTAAATAAATAAAACACTAATATTCTTGATTCAATCCATTACTCATGATAACCAAGATTTTACCCTTAAAATACACCACTTCTCACCATTTGTACTATTATTATTATTCTATCAATATAATTATCTTTCTTAACCTACTTCATTAACTTCTCGATTTGTTTCACTATTTCAATTCTTTACTCCACTATAATTTGTCTATTCATTTAGTAATGTCAAAGGTGAACAAAGCCAGATACTAGTGAAAACTGTAAGGATAGATTTATGGAGTGATAACTATCACAATAGGGTAGAGGGTAAAGTGTGGACTGAGCTCAACTTTAATTCATGTGGAGAGGACTGGGCATTTTAAAGGGAAATTGAGGCAATAAGGAAAGGGATCAGCAGGAGCTTCAACAAAATCAGGGAAGCAGAAAGATTCAAAAAGTGAAAAGGGGGATTGGTTAATGTGATCAGGCCATCTGGGTTTGCACATAATGAAGTTAGGCTATTACCCTCCCACAGAGAACGGGAGACTGAAAGCTCTATCTTCAGGTGTTGGCGGGGAGAAACAATAAATTATTTGGCAGACTTACGCCTTCCCAGGCAGAGAGTTAAGAGGGATGTGGTCATGCTGCTAGGGAATCAGTGCGAACTGTTAGAAACTCTGCTGGTGTTTGTTCAAGTCTCTCAATGTTCAATGTTTGTGTGTATGTTGGGGGGGCGGGGGTGAGGGATCATTTGCGCCGAGTCTGCACTTTAGTCAGGCTCCTCTGGGGCCAGGATACCCCAGAGGAGTCTGACAAAAGTGTGATTGAGGGGACAGGCTTTGTCAGCGGCCAGAAGACAAAATTTTTTAAAAGTAAGTTTCTGTCATCCTTTATGAAAAAATTCTCCAATGGTTTTCTGTAACACTAAGAAAAATTAAGCTTCTTCATGTGGTATGTAAAGATTTAAGGACCTTCAACATTCTCCTCTGATTTTTCTGTTCTAGTGAGCTGATATTCTTTATGTGCACTGAAAAACCAACCCCAAATATTTCTCTATCTTAGGGCTTTTGTCCTTATTGCTCCTTTTTTCCCTGCAACTTTCTAATCCATTGAAGCAATGGCCTGCTCACTCATTTCCTTTCAGAATACTCAAATACCTTCTCAGAGAACCTTCCATGAACTTCGTATCTGAAATTGCAACCCACTCTAAACCACTGACTGATTTTATGCATGGCACTTTTTATTCCCCCGCAGTATTTCATATATTATTCATAACTTTATTATTTAATCTGTTTTCTCCACACAGTGATGTACACTCCTAAAGACACAAATGTGTCTCTCTTTTTCACAGCTCTATTCTCTGTAAGTTAAAGTGTGCTTAGCACTTAGTAGGTGCTCAGTAGATGCATGTTAAACAAAAGAAAGAATTAATTAATTTTCTCTATGTGGTTTTATGCTTTTACCTGAAAATACAAGGTTTGTCCAGAAAAATTCCAGCCATTGTTAATATGATGAGAACTATGTGCACGACGTCGGTGTAACCTGGCAGCAAGGAGAGTGGACTGAAATGGCAGAGGTGAACAATGACGACTTCACTATACTAGTCAGTGGGGGCAGTAGACTCTGCTGAGTGAGCATGCGTAGTGTGGCTGTTGCATTCAAAATGACTGAGTGGGCAGAGCAACGAATCTGCATCAAGTTTTGCATTAAGCTTGAACATCGTTCCATAGAAACTATTCAGATGGCTCAGAGAGCTTTCAGCAGCAATGCAATAAGTGAAATGCAAATAAAAGTATGGCACAAATGCTTCAAACATGGCCGAGAATTTGTTGAAAGTGATCAACATTCTAGAAGGCCTGAAAGAACCAGAACACCGTAGAATGTTGAATGTGTACGGGCTGCAATCAACACAGACTAGTGACCGACAGTGCAAGAACTCTAAGCTGATCTGGAGTTTTCCAAAACTACTGTGTTTGATATTTTGATGCAATTTCTTGGCATGAAACGTATCATGGTAAAATTTGTTCCATAATTTCTGCTACCAGAACAGAAGAAACATTGTGCTGCAGTTGCTAATGACTTGGTTCAAACCACTACCAATGAACAGTATTTCTTTAAGCTGTTCACAACCAGAGATGAATCATGGATCTACCTCCATGATCTGGAAATGAAGGCCCAGTTGCCCCAATGCATGTCACCTGGTTCTCCTCTCCTGAAGAAGTGGCAGTCACAGAAAGATCGAGACCATGTTAGCTATGTTTTTCCATCACGAGTATGCCCCTCCAGGGCAATTAATAAGAAGTACTACCTCAGTGTTCTTAGTTTATTGACAGATGCAACATGAGGAAAACAGCTGCAGCCATGGGCAACTGGCGATTGGCGGCTTCATCATGACCATACATCCACTCATACATCACTTGTCATGCAGAGTTCTTTGGCAAAACATCAAATCAGCCAGGTGACTCAGCCTCCATACATACTGTCCAGATTGGGTGCCCTGCGAAATTTGGCTTTTCCCAAAACTAAAATCACCTTTGAAAGGGAAGAGATTTCAGATCATTAATAAGATTTAGGAAAATATGATGAGACAGCTGATGGTGATTCCAAAAATGGATTTTGCAGTGTTTTGAACTGTGGAAGAGATGCTGGGAGAAGCTCGTGAGGTCCCAAGGTGCCTGTGTTGAAGGAGACCGAACTGTCATTGTCCTGTGTACAGTATCTCTTGTATCTCGTATCTTCTTGAAGAATCGTCTCTATTTCTTATATTACATGGCTGGATACCTTCTGCACAGACTTCGTATTACTGTTGCTACATAAAAGTTTGATTTCATCTCCAGTGTCAGGACACCAGCTTTCTAATCATTCAGCAAAAGGGACTATTATTGAATTTGGTTTAAACCTATTCCCAAAAGATTCATTGGCAAATTTAAGACATTATGGATAGGACATATTCAATCTGATAAATTCTTATAAAGAATTAAAGTACTTTTTAATTAACAATATATTTATTAGGAAAATAAGCAGTGATTCAAACATACAAGAATGGCAGGAGATGAAGAACTTTTAATTGACCCTTGTTCAGCAATGTAATTTAGTGAGTTTAAAACTCCTTTCTGTTGAATCAAATTTATACCACTACCTGCCCAAGATTATTTTTTCTTATCTGATAGTTCCTTGTTTAGCAAATTAATAGCGCTTGTCTGCCTACGGAATGCCCTTTTTGTACCTTTCATCATCTTGAAATAAAGTAAGCACTTACCTAGAAGAAAAAAGAATTGCCATTTGATGGTGGTGATAATGACTCTGCTACATTGAATTTCTGTAGGATTAATGATTAGATATTTGTTTTGGGGACATGGATACATCCTGAATGATCATTAATCTCCAGGAAAACACCTGCACTTTGATTGTTACCCTTAAATTAAAACTTAGGGGCAACACAGAGGACAAGGCTATTCATCACAATTCTCACAAATTCAAGTACAAGATTATGTTCTGATAAAGATTTCTAGTCTTATAGAATTTCCTAACAAATGACTGAAGAAAACAAATGAATGTGTTTTTTATAGCCTTGGGCCAAATAGTTGAGAAGTCTCAGTGTACTTAAATATCTAAGCAGTATATGATGTGTATTTAGATATTTTTAAATTTTATATAAAGTTGCTGGATATGCATTTTTCCTCTATTGTGTTGTTTATAACAACAAATAGAAAAAAGTAAATACTGTTTAAAATTATTTATATCCTTTATTACAATCATTTTCCTTCCTGCTCTTATTGCATTTCCCTGAGAATGGAGTATATTTCCCCTCACTATTGATTTTAGTCTCTGTCATGTGACCTTACTTCACCAATAGATTGTGAGCATAAATGATATACGGTCTGTTCAGTCTTTTAACTTAAACCATCTGAGGTCAGTTATATTCCTGTCTGAAACACAGGCTCATTTACATGCAGTATTCCTGAAATGCCATTATTTGTTTACTTATAATAATAACTGCCCAACTTCTGTTTAACTAAAGTATGAATAAACTTTTTCTGAAATATGTCAGATACCATATTATGTAAGACTTATAAGAGATGAGCATGTGGAAAAGACAAAGACACAAAATGATTTATTAGGCCCTAAATTCTGGGAGGCTAGGACAGACCACCTAGAATTCTCATCTCTCTCTCACTCTCTCTCTTTCTCACTCTCTCCTCCTTCTCCCCCTACATCTCTCTGTCTCTCTCATCCCAATGTTTTTAAAGGATTGAGTCTGATACCTAAACAAAAGCTGTCTAAAGGGCTTCCTCCTTCTTTTCCATCTAATCTCATACATAACACTTGGAATTCTGCAGCTTACCACCAAAATAGTGAGATAAGGTTATTTCAAGCAAAATGGAACACGTTAGTATATAGAATAGACACATATATATCTCCAATGCTAAAGAAGACGCTGAGCAATAGTAACAGCCCTTTGTGTGACTCAGCAAAGCTACACAGGGGAAAGAACCAGAGACAAAGGTATTAAGCCACTAAATGCAAATGACTAAGAGAAATTAAGAGAAGTATGAGTCATCTTTGATGTATAACCATAACAATGTCTATTCCTAGGTCTTCAAGGATAAATATATAGCTAGCAAAATATCAATCAAAGCTTATAAAGTCACTTCGATTTAAAAGCTCATTAAGACACTTAAGAAAAATGTTGAGGAAGATACAAATAAGTGGAAGCACATATGGTGTTCATGGACAGGAAGAATTAATGTCATTAAAATGTCTATACTACCCAAAGCAATCTATAGATTCAGTGCAATTCCTGACAAGATTTCAATGACATATTCCACAGAACTAGAACAAATATTCCAAATATTTGTATGGAACCCCAAAAGGCCCAGTATAGCAACAGTGATCCTGAGAAAGAAGATCAAAGTTGAAGGAATCACACTACCTAATATCAAACTATAATATAAGGCCATAGTAATCAAGACAGCATAGTATTGGCATAAAAACAGATACATAGATGAATAGAACAAAAGAGAGAGCCCAGATATAAACTCACACCTTTATAGTCAATATTTAACAGAGGAAGCAAACACATATAATGGGTTGAAAATAGTTTATTCAATAAATGATGCTGGGAAAATTGGACAGATATATGAAAAAAATGAAACTAGACTACCTTTTTATACCACATACAAGAATAAATTCAAAATGGATCAAAGACTTAAATGTTAAACCTAAAATGCAAAAATAGTAGAAGAAAACATAGGGAACAAAATTGGAGACATTGCTCTTAGTATTATTTTATTGGATATTTTATCTCCCCAGGCAAGGGAAAAAAGAAAAAAATAAATAAATGGGACTGCATCAAGCTAAAAAGGTTTTGCACAGCAAAGGAAATCATCAACAAAATAGAAAGACAACCCACAGATTATGAGAACATATTTGCCGATACCTCAGATAAGGAGTTAATAACCAAAGTTTATAAGGAACTTACAAAACTCAACACCAAAAAAAAGCAAACAACACAGTTAAAACATGGTTGAAGGACCCGAATAGACACTTCTCTAAAGAAGACATACAGATGGCCAATAGACATACGAAAATATGCTCAAGGTCACTAATCATCAGAGAAATGCACATTAAAACCATCATGAGATATTATCTCACACGTGTCAGAATGGCCATCATCAATACATCAACAAATAGCCAGTGTTGGCGAGGATGTAGGGGAAGGGGAACCCTTTTGATATCAGTGAGAATGCAGATATGTGCAGCCACTGTGGAAAGCAGCATGGAGATGCCTCAAAAAATTTAAAAATGTATCTGCCTTTTGACCCAGCTTCCCCACTTCTGGGAATATATCCAAAGGAACCCCAAATACTAATTTGATAGAACACAAGCACCCCTCTGTTCATTGTAGCATTATTTACAATAGCCAAAATATGGAAACAACCCAAGTATCCACCAGTAGATGAGTGGGTAAAAGAACTATGGGACATTTACACAATGGTGTGTCACTTAGCTATAAAAAAGAAGTAAATTTTATACTTTCTAACAGTATGGATGTGCCTGGATAACATTATGCTAAGTGAAATAAGTCAATCAGAGAAATAAAAATACCATATGATTTCACTCATATGTGGAATTTAATGAACAAACTGAACTAACAAGGGAAATGGGGACAGACTCATAGATGGAGAGCAGGATGACAGGTTAGCAGGTGGAGGGATTGAGGAAAAAAAGGAGAAAGGACTCATAGACATGGACAACAGTATGGTGATTGCTGGGGGTAGGGGTATAAGGGGACTACATGGTAATAGAAAAATACAAAAAAAGATTAAATTTAGAAAAACCTCATTAAATTAATAAAAAAAAATAGACCAGGTGATGGAAAAGAAGACTTTAATGACTGATCTCTCACTTTTTAATTCTTTGTTTCACTAAAGAAAAAAATCCATGCGTTAGTCTAAAGAAATATCTGAGAAAGTTCAGTAGAAGGATGATGATACTCAACCTTTTATAGGTGTCAGATAATCAGGCAAATAAGATTCTCACAGTAGTCATCTGAACTCTCACAAGAAGCAGAACCAATTAGAGGTTATAACTATATTTATCAGAAGTGTATCATAAGGAATTGACTCACAAGTTTGTGGAGGCTGAGAAGTACCGAATCTTCAGTTGGCAAGCTGGAGTCCCAGGAAAGTTCATGGTAGAGTTCCAGTCTCAGTCCAAAGGCCTCCAAGAACCAGGGAAGCAAAAGGTGTAAGTTCTAGACTAAAGGCTGACAGTCTCAAGACCCAAGAAAAGACAATTTTTCAGCATGAGTCAGAGAGCAGAAAAAGACCAAGCAGTGTATCAGCTCAGAGATAGGCAGAGAAAGCTAATTCTTCCTTACTGTCTCCTTTTGTTCTCAGCGGACCTTTATTTGATTGAAGGAGGACCACACACATTGAGTCTATTTCAATGTTATTCTTGTCTAAAATCACCCTCACAGACATACCTAGAACAATGTTAAAGCAAATATCTGGGCATGTTGTAGCCAGTCAAGTTGACACATAATATTAACTTACTATCATTTTCACTTGAAAACAAAACTTTTTAGGAAGCCTCATTTTCTTAAAAAATCCTGAATTTCTGCTTTTCTTACTACATTTTTTCTTGTTTTACTTTTTTAAAACCTCTAACATAATATAATTTCTTCATATGAGTTGTATAGCTTACAAGGAACATATTGTGTGCACAACAGAAACAACAGAAAAGAAAGTGAAAACTAATACGTAGAGTTAGTAATACCCAGCCTTGCCATATATCCGTTAACTTCAACACTTTGGGAAGTTCTTTGCAGGTATCCTTTAGCAGCTCATCATTTTCCTGGATGGCACAGAAAAAATCATGACTGATTCACAAGGAGGAATGTATTGGGTGATTGGCCTTTACTATTTGCCTATTTAAGGCAGATATTTAAATCCTTTCATAATCTGCTCCTCATTACGTTTTCTTCCTTATTTCCTAGCAGAGCTCTTCCTAGAGCCTCCATGTCTCCCAGTTTGATTGTCTCACTGACTTGCACTTTTGACCCTTGTCCTGGCTTCCTTGCTACACATTTTCCTGAATCCGGAGTTGTACACCGCTGAGAATCATAATGAAAAAGGCACTTTATTTATTTTTAGACAAATGAAAGCATGTTTTATTTATAAGAAAAATCTGGACACTATATATACGTAAAATGTACACAATCAAAATAGAAAATGTCAAACTGTTAAAATGTGTACAGTTTTAAAGTGTGACTCCTGGGAAACCTCAAGCGGAAAAGACACTGTGAGCAGGATGAGAGAAGCTGGATTTGTGTTTCGGCGTCACCAAGACCATACGTGCAGTCTCGTGCAGAGAGGTCTCTCGAGTGGGCGTGGCATACACTTACGCCTTATTCTTTCATCAGCATAGATTTAGTTTGTGTCTGGAGTTACTGTCCAACAAGAAGCCACAGATTGGCAACTATATCGACTTCTGTGTACAGCACTATACCTACCATATTATTAGGGCTCAATAAATGTAGTAATAAAATGTTCAGTTTATGTGAAAATGTAAAAGACTTGTAAAAAAACTGTAAAAGAATTGGAGTTGAATCCTTTGATTCTGCATCTTGAAATTTCACAGAATATTGAGTGCATTATACCTTTAAAATGAATTTCAAAAATCACGGGTGCCTTGAATTTTAAAATGGTCTCGTGTGAATTCATGCATAAGTTATTTAAAGAATAAAGGCACAATATCAAGCATTTCAATTATGAAACAACTATTTACGTAACCAGACTTTCACTGCTGTGAAAAGCTATAGTACTAATGATGGTATAGAACTCAAGTTTATATAGATAAAATGGATTCTGGCAAAATATAAGTCCACAAAAACACCAAGAAGGTAAATAAATGTAAAAAATTATTGTTCAGAATGTGGTTTTTTTGTAGTGCCAGTAAAATAGGATGATACTTAGGGACTCAAGATTTAGTAAAATACAGCTTTCATATTCATAACCACTATTGCTGATATTTCCACCCATGTCAGATGGAGACTTTTATTGCAAATATTTATTCACAGAATAGAAGAGATGACTTATTCTAAATTAAATATAGAAAGTCACTTGTTTATAATTATATAATTGATGCAAGAACATCAATTGTATGCAATTACAAAAATCATAAATTAAATTAAAATAATTTTAAATGATTAAATTGAAAAATAATCTTCAACATTAGTCTGGCACCAACTGTGATATTAGCACATAATAAAATTCATTACTGTGAGACAAAATGACTTTCTAAAATTAAATCATAATATGATTTATAAATTATATCATTTTGGTTTATGTGAATGAAGTTATACTCACAGGAAAATAGTGTAGGAACATAAAATTTTTCTATACATATTTTGTAACAATGGTTATTGTTAAAAATGAGTCTTTCAAATTTTTGCTGACCTGATACTGGGCATTCTCATTTTATTTGCATTCATTTGGTTACTTCTTTGAAAAATGTAAGATAATAAAAATACTCATATATTGGTCTCTGTCTCTAGTTCCTGGTATACAGCTCCTAAAACCCTTGAGAAGTTCTAAGTAAGAATAGTACTAGGAACATCTCTTTTGTACTAACCCTTTGGGGTTTTGTGGGTGAGAGCCGTGTTTTTGTTCTAATGAGGCAACTCTGGGTGGGTTTCTGAGTAGCTCCCAAGTGGGGCTGGTCATCAGAAAGACCAAGCCCTGATTATAAACTCAGAGATTTCAACTCCACCCCTTATCCTCTTGAGAAAGGAAAAGGTCTGAAGATGGAGTGAATGATTGAGCATAACTATGTGAGGAAGGTTCCATAAAAAAACCAAAGTACTTAACCTGTGGGATCTGAAGCTCTGTCCAGGCTCCTAGTGGCAGAATTAAGTCGTAGGACACTCAGCCGGTGTCACAGAGAAGTGCAGGTGGGGGAAGGCTTTCACAAACTTGGTGACCAGAAGTGTCAAATGGGAAGTGTCCCATGTGAAAGCAAAGGAGAAAGACATAGAAGGAAACTTGAGCTTTTTTCCTAACTCAGGAGGAGACGTCTGAGTTTTTCCAACACAAGGGAACATATTAATTTTCTATTAACTTTCTTTAAAAATCACCCTAAACTTAGTGGCATGCAGGATACAAATGTATTATCTTACAGTCTTGCAGGTTAGAAATCTAAAACAGGTCTCACTGGGTTAAAGTCAAGGTGCTGGCAGGGCTGCATTTCATTCTATAAGCTCTGGATGAGGTCTATAGTTTCTTGTCTTTCCAGCTTCCAGAAGGCACCACAGTCCTTGACTCAGGATCCTATTTTGTCCATCTTCACAGCCAGCACCGTCATGTCAAGTCCGTCTCGGATATCACTCTCATTGCCTCTTCTGTCAGCTTCTTTAGTTCTAATAGTCCTGGTGATTACATTGAGCCGACACAGCTAATCTGGGGTCATCTCTCTACTTTAAGGTCAGTTGATTAGCAACCTCAACTCCATCAGCAGCCTTATTTCCCATTCTGCATATAATGCAACATATCTATAAATTCTAGCTGTTAGGTTATGGACATCATAGGAAGGCCATTATTCTACAGGCTAGAAAGAAGATGGTTTTATTTGTGGATGAGTGTGTGTGTGTGTGTGTGTGTGTGTTTTCTGATTATATCCCTTACTGTGAAATGTTTGCCTTATTTATTGCTTTGTTATTGAAATCTCTATATGGTTTCCTCATTTAAAATCATCTTAGCTCTGGCCAGTGTGGCTCAGTTTGTTGGAGGGTCACCCTATAACTTAAGGGTTGTGGGTTTGATTACCAGTTATGGCACATACCTAGGTTGCGGGTTCAATCCCAAGTCAGGACACATGAAATCCCCAGGCCAGGCACGCGCAGGAGACAACCAATAGAAGCTTGTTTCTCACATCAATGTTTCTCTCTCTCCCTTCCTCTCTCCCTAAAACAATATAAAAAAATAGTTCTCTGGTGAGACTAAAAAGCCATCTGAAGTTTTGATATTTAATAAAAAATTATTTCCTACTAAATAAAATACAATTGAACAATTTGAAATAGTATCCAGAGTTAGTGAAACTAAACAATTACAGTGTGTATGTATGTTTTCTTGTGTGTTCAATTCAATTTAACTCACGTTCTCAGAACAGTGAAGTTTAGAATTAACTTATCTCTCATTTACCGTGTAATTAACTGTATTTAATTTTCAAGCACATAAACTACCTTATGTCTTCCTCTTTTAATTCTTACTCTATTTAGGATAATTAGATGGTCAGTATATATATCATAAGTATATGTGATATATATGTGTATTTGTCTCAAAAATATTATATAATATATACAATATAATATAAATTATTATATATTATACATACAACATAATAGTTATTTGATTCTGTCACTGTAGTAGTCACCCATGAGATGACTCCCAGTTACCTGAGTCTCCTGGAATTTTCACCTTTGGGTGATTTCCTCTAACATTTTACAAGGATCGGTCTGTGTTCTCAGTAGGATATGGCAGAAATGATAGTATGTCACTTTTGGGATTAGATTGTAAATGTCACTTCAGCTTCTGTCATTCTTCCACATTCTGTCCTTTAGATTGCTCCCTCTGAGAGAAACCAGCTGCCATGTCACCAGGACATTCAGCATCACTGCAGAGAGCCCTGCATACTGAAAAACTAAGGTTTCTAGCCCAAAGGCAGCTAGAATGGAGGGCCCCTGATCAGTCATGTGTGGGAGCTTCATTGCAGGCGGATTCTGAAACCTCAGTCCAGACTTCAGATGATATGGCCCAGGTGAAAGTTTGACTGTAACTTCACGAGATCCTCCCAGAAAGGACCACTCAGCTGTGTTGATTTAGGTTTCCTGTCCTCAGACACTTTGAGATAATCAGAGAATATTGTTTTAAGCCATTAAGTACTGAAATGATTTGTTTCTTATGCAACAATAGATAACTAATAAAATCACTGTGGTTCCAAATACAAATGGTCATGGACTTTACATTTTCAGCTTTAATATGAAGATAATAAGAACAGGTAACACACTATTTGAAAATGAATAACTGAAATAACTTTCAAATTAGCATATTTAAATGTTAGCCCACGTTGCTTATTTTATTGGAGTCAAGAACTTTTTAAAAATGTTAAAGGAAAAAAAACTTAAACCAAAAGTTAATTGACTAGATGGTTTCTGTTTTTAAAGTTTGTGTGTGTGTGTTTAAATTATCATTCAATCTCCTTATAGCTCATGGCATGGGAGAACACAGTTCTGTCAATTCTATGAAATATCAGCCTTCACTGTCACCCCGATAGTGTGAAGGGTCAGGCTGTGGAAGTCATCCTGGGTGGTTGCAAGCACAGGTCCATGACAATATGGTTTTTCCATGTGTGTATTATCTTTGTCTCACCATCAGCCTCTTCCTCATTTGCCTTCGTTAATTAGAAGTATTATTTCAGCTTCCACTGTGGCTCAGACAGGCTTTAATTTTCCTCCCCATCCTGTTGTTTTGTCATTCATTAAGTATTGAGGTCTTTGTACTATCAGAACAAAATCCAGTTTCATGCATTCCCTACCCAGAAAGAGCCCTTTCCTGTCGGGAGCCGACCAACAGCCAACCCTTGACACAGTTGGGAAGGATGAGACGCATCTGCACAGCAGAGGTGACTGTGGCCGGGTCTCCTGTCTATCTCCTCCTGTGTTCCTGTCCCTGCTAGCAATAGGTGGTGGGATTTTTAGATACCTGTGTGTTATAACAAAAAATCTGCACGATGCCTCTGATTCTGCTCAAAGTGACTTGCTGGCCACAGAACAGATATCCCTAACAACCCTAATGCTGCCTACTTCGCCCACCTGGGAAGTTAAGGACAAAATTAAACTATGGGCAGACCAGCTGCCAGAATGCTGGAGGAAGCTGTTGCTAGGAATGTCCCTTAAGGAGTCACCACTTAAAAGCTCAAGATTTATTAAAGCCACTACCCCTCCCATACCCTGGATAAGAATGTTTATTAATGGGGCCAGGTGGGTAAAGAAGCAAGAACTTCTAGCTGAATATAGTAATCTCAATACATGGAAATGAATACAAAACATGCCCCACCCCTGCAGGGTGTACAAATCAAAAGACCTAGGCAGGAAACCAGTTACCTAACCTAGACAAATCTAACCTCAATGGATAATAGCTAATTTCTATATAACCTATAAATCATCCCTTGCACCCTTTTAATTTAGACCAATCCCTAGAATCTTAATAGACACCTAGCTACTAATTGGCACCTGGAAGTTTGTGCCCGTATAGCTTCATTGGCTATCTGATTGATAACCCTCTTGGTCAAAATGGCCTTTGCTTAACATGATTGATCTGTAAAACCTTCTGTACTTTTTGAAGTTACTTCTATGGTAACTTTCTGTTTTAATAATCACACTATGCACCTGCTCCATTGAATGTTGTATAACCTCCCCTATAAAGATAAAGATTGATTCTTCTCAGGGAGTCAGTTGGACCCAAAAAGCCTGCCTGTCCTCTGGCACCCACGTGGTGTCTCACTTCATTCACTTCACCTGAGCCGTTCCTCCTTCGGGGACCCCGAGACCCACTGAGGCGGGACCCCGGCACTTCCCACGTAACAAACCTCCTCTACGCTTCTTTTTTCCTAATGATCTTTGCACTCATACTATTCAGCTACTGAAATCCAGCATCAAAGGTCTGTAACCACAGATGGAAAATGCCACGTTTGGCAATAGTAATTGGGTCCTAAACATATTACTTTGGACTTTTTAAAGTCAGACACAGTCATGGGCTGCTTAACAATTAGTATATGTTCTGAGAAATTTGTTGTTAGGTAATGTTGTCCTGTGAGAGATCGTGGAGTATCCTTACACTGGATGGTGCTTACACACCTGGGCTAGATGGTATACCACCATCATCTGTGAGTTCCCACTCAACTGAAACATTATTCTGTGGCACATGACTGTGTTTCAAATGCATGGACTGTTAAAAAAATGATATGAAATAACTATTATGGGGATGCAAATATGGGAAAATAATACCAAGAAATAGTTGGAGAAGTCTGAATGAGTCCTACAGGCAAATCATACCTATATCACTATTTTGGCTGGAAATAGTCAATCAGTCAAAATTTAGGACTTCAGTGCACTTTTAATTTGTTCAGATGACTAATGCTAAGGGTGATTTATAGGCATTACAAATGCAGGGAGAGGAAGCCAGAGATATAAAAACAGAAGCCTGTAGTTACATGCTGCTCTGAAGGTCTTGCCTGCACATAGAATTCCCTGAATCGTTTAACCCTGAAGGCTTCAATGACGAAAAGAAAACGAGCAGACTTCAAAGAAATTCCACACATTGCAGTTCCTATATTTCATCATTATTTCTCTCCCTCCCTGTTCAATTTTCATATGAACATCAAATCACACTAATTGTGATCTTTCCTGATTTAGCTAAAGTGTTGGTTTACATCATGGATATGCATTCCTCTCTTACCAGCTATTAGAAGAATATTGCTATGAGAAATGAGCAACCTGTTGTATGAAAAAGAGATGTACTTGATTAACTTGAGATTCTTTTTGTTTGCATGTGAAAAAGGTTAATCAACTAAAGTGTACGTTTGTGTTTTTTTTCCTCGCTGGTTGACAGCTCATTATCTGAGTCATTTTGGTGTAGGTTAGAATTTTGTTGGCAGATAGTTCTCATTAAAACATCGTCCATATGCTGCTGTTGTTCTCACAGTTCTCTATCTGTATTACCTCTTTTAAGGCATTTGGGATTTGGGTATATGTACTTTCCTTGATTAAGAAATGAGATCATCCATTCAAGTTTAAAGTCCCATCATCTGTTAGGCTTTTTCGTTGTTTTTATAAGGAAATTTCACATTTCTATTCTTATCACTAAATGGTATGAGAAGAACTTACATTGAAGGCTAGATTCATGGATTTTTGAAAAATTATATATTTGTTGACAATGATATATTAGCATTATAGTCCTTTACAGGCCTATTATGTGGTTCTAGATATTTTTACCTTAAGCATTTTCGTCATAAACATCTTTGCCACACCAATTTCACTGGAACCATCCCTGCCACAAACATTTTTGTAATACAACTAATTGACCATAAGGCAATTTTGTTGTAAAAGATAAAACAACTACTTGAAAGTTTGGTTTATAATAAGCAGACTTAGTGTATTTAAACATTGTCAGTTTGGTTTAATCTCTCCATTGATCAAGTTCTCACAATACTCCCATTTTTCTGTTATATTAATCTTAGCCCCGTCATGTTCTATATAATGATACATAGACTATACGCAGTGGTATTAAAGTAGTGGATGATAACAACTACATAAAAAGCCAGCTTGAAAATCTATATGTAATTCCTATGCCAGAATATGAAAATTTACCAGTTTGCAAATCCTTTCTGAGCACAGTTATTCCTCCCACCCTTCAAAACCAAAAGTTTAGCAAATTACGGCAAATGTGAAAGAGGTGACTACTAATTCAAAATGGGCTTCTAGCACTGGAAACTGACACTTGTCTTAGTGAGCAGATGAAGCTGTAGGGGAAAAAAGTGTGATGCCAAAGAAAGAGACAAATAAAAAAGCAAAAAAAAAAAAGGTAGAATAGGTTTAATATTATGAACCAAAGAATTCGAGGACCATGTATTTTCATTTCTCACAATAAAGTACTTTTACATTTATTTTTTATTTTCATTATGTCACTCTAAATGTCCTTTAATTTTTTATTTTTATCTTTTACTGTAAAGTTGACTTATAGCTAAATAGTTGTGCATTAAAAATGTTTGCAGCAAAGATATTTATGGCGAATGTACTCATAATGAAAATATCAGACATGCTATTGTGCACCACCTAGCACAAACACTTACATCTCTATGTACACTTTTGGACAAGTTTTGTCCAAGAACAAATATTTCAGTTTTGAATTTTAAAGGTAATGTTTTAGTCTGTTTGTCTTTCTCATTATCTAGTTCTTAAATCTCCCATTAAGTGTTATGCTTTATATGTTTCAACTTATATTTCTATTCTTTATATCCTCATATACTTGCTGTAATCAACATCATTACATCAATATTAGGTGTATTCCATTGCATCTCAGGTATTCTAGTGTAAAATTATTATTATATCAGCTTTCTTTCACCACTGTAATGATATGTAACAAACCAGCATAACGCCTTACTGAAGAGCAAATATAATGGTGCGTGTTTATATGTACTTCTCAGTCTATGGACTGTCCGGCCAGTTTTTAGCTGAGTTAGGCTCAGTTTGGCTCACTCAGTGCCACTGCTCTTAGCTGTGGTTTGACTGGGTAGCCTTACAGATCCCGGTTGGGCTCTGTCATCTGCTTGGATCCTTAGCTGCGGTTTTTGTGTTGACTTGTTTCTGTTCTCTATGATTCATCCTCCAACAAGGATAGCTTGAGGATGTGCTTGCTGGTGGAGAAGACAGCTGAGCTAGAGAGAAAATGGAAGCACGCAAACACTTTTCTAGCATTTGCCAATATCAACTGAGCTACTACTCCATCAGCCAAACCTACTCATATGGTCAAGCACAGAGACTATTCTTGAATGGCAACCACCAAGGAAGAGGATATGGGGAAGCATGAAAAGTCAATGCTACTAATGAAAAGAGTTTTGATTTTGATACCTTCTTTTTTTCTTAATAGTATCTTTTTACTGGAAAAATCTATTAAATTTTATTCATTCAATCAACATATGTTCATTAAGCATATGATAATATATGTCACCATAGAGTATACATTTGAATTGTGAAGCAGGGAAAAAATAAGACAAAAATAAGTATAATATATAGTCTGTCAAGTGTTGGTAATAGCTAAGGAAAAAAATAAAGGTGGTGAGGGAGTATTTTAAATATATAAGTCAACAAAATACTCATAGATAAGGAGAAAGGAAAAGGCAAGCTATATGAACATCCTTCCAGAAACAGGAAATAGAAAACTGAAATGTGGAAGAATAAATGACATCTTCCAAAAAGAGCAAGGAAGCCACTGTAGCTGTCTTGCATGCTCAAAGGGGCCAGGACCTGGGAATAGTCATGGAGACATAATGTGACCTCATATCAGACAAGGTATTATAGGCCAGCATGAGGGTTTTGACTTTTGCTCTGAGTGAAATGGTAGAAAATTGGGAGCATCTAAGCAGACAAATGAAAAGATCACACCTATATTTAAAAGGGATTTTTTTTTCTAGTTGCTGCATTAGAAACAGACTTGTAAAATAAAATAATTATTGAGATTTAACTCATTATAGATAGTGAAAATAGCAGTTTCTTGGACAGGTGGAAGAAAAACCCTAACTGGAAGGGTTTCAAGAGGAAACAAAGAAAAAGTAGAAACAATAGTATTGTCCACATAAGAAATGTTTCAACCTGTAAGAATTTTTATGAGTTTATTTGAGCCAAACTGAGGACAATTGCTGGGAAGCAAAATCACAGTGGATTGAGAAAATGTTCCAGAGAATGGTAGTTTACCACTTATTTTATACACCAGAATCAAAGGGGAAGATTTAATGGGTTTACAGGAAATCCGTTGGTGATAGATTAGGGAGATGGGAGAAAGCGAAGTAGGTAAATCTCTGGGACTGGAAAAAAAGTAAAATAGTCACATACTTCTTTACGTTGGTGGGCACAGAACAGTTGACAATGAACATTCACAGCGCATAGAGATGGTATGTGGCAGATGAGATAGCAATAAGGGGTTCTGTGATCTCCAGCTCTGGTGGGGGATTGTGCCCTGAGGGGTCCAGAAAAAAGGGGACTACTCTGACATTCCAAATGTATTTAATCTTAGATGCAAAAAACAATAATATAGACTCAGTTAAGGTAAAGACCGACTTTTATCAAGGATGATAGAGGCCTAGAACATGACTTACCCTCATGACTCATTTTTAGATAGCAGGTTTTAACGACAGACCATCCCATATGCTTACTTTAGTTCTCTGAGTTTCTAAGGCCCACCATGCAGGCCTCCCCTGAGCTTGTCAGGCTTAATACGTGACCCCTTTTTTATCCACAGGACAAATATCTTTTTTGAACACTTTTGTGTGAAGAGAGCAATAGTTGGACAGAATGTGGTGTCAAGAGAAGAGTTTTTCCCTGTTTGATTTTCAAGACTTGGAGAATGAAAGCATATTTCCTAATGTATGAGAATGATCCACTAAAAATCAATGAAAGCAATGGGATACTGATGCCTGCTTCAATAAGCATACGCTTAAAAATAGTATGCTAAGTGAAAGACACCAGGTACAAAAGAATCCATTTATATGAAATATCCAAAATATTCGAACTAACGGGAGACAAAAATCAAGTCAACACTTACCAGGGGCCTGGATTGGGTTAGAAATTTAGTGCATGTGATAGAAATGTTCTGAAAAGGGATTGCACTGATGGTGACATAACTATGAATTTACTAAAAAGGCAGTTGATTATACATATACATTACATGAATTTTATGGTATGTAAATAATACTTCAATAAAGCTGTAACAAATGAACAAACAAGCAGCTAAATGCTTTTCTATTATACACTACCAAAGGAGCCTTAATTAAGATATTCTTTTTCTGTTGACCCTGTATTATTCAGTCTGCATATGGAAAATGAGAATTTCGAAATTGGGTTCAGAGTTGCTCTTCTCTTTGCAAATCTCAGTGTGGTCTGTGCAAAGGGAGAGGCCCTTATATTTTAATCCTAACTTTTTATTAAACTCACATTTAATGGGAACAAAACAAAACATATACTAACAACCAAATATTGGAAGAGTTGGTTAAAATTTTTTTCCTGTTCATAAAGTAGACTTGAAAACATTTAAGACTAGAATCAAAAACATTTAATAAACTAAGATGATACAACTGGCAGGTGGTAGTGGGTGTGGATGTTTTGGGGGAAGGTGATCACTTCCTATTTCCTCAAGAAAATTTGCCTACCTACTCCATGCTCACCTGGCCTGCTCAGTGAACACCTATGAGGCTGCAGTGGAGACACCAGAAGCATATGCAGGAGTAACTGCAACACGGCAAAGGCTCTGGTGCATTCCACTCAGGTAGAATAGCATCCTACTCTATTATGACCCTGAGCAAAGTAATGCCATTAGAGCCTGTAGAATCTTGATTTCTGTCTTTCCAGCATCAATAAAGTTACTCTAACATTTTCTTTAAAATATTTTAAGATAAAACTGTAAAGATTGAGTTCTAAAAACAAATATAAATATGCTTAGGAACAATTTTACAGAAATGCACTATAGAATCCTGCAGGTCTAGATCAACCCTTTAGTGAATGGATTATAAATGAGAATTTGGACCATTTTTTGTATTGTATATTCTACATTTATTCAAAGGATACAGTAAACACTCACTGTACCTTCCAGAATCAGAACCCTCATACTATTCTGAAGTTCTTCTTCGACTTCACAGATGGCAGTTGTTCAATCCACCCTGCCTTATTTGATGTGTAATTTGTCCTTTGGCATCTGCCAGTGATCGGTTCCAGGACACTCGTACATACCAAAATATGAAGATGCTCAAGTCTTTTACAGAAAATGCTATAGTATTTTCATATAACCTAAGCACTTCCTCCCATATATTTTAAATCATTTCTCTATTACTTATCAGACCTAATGCAGTGTAAACACTTGTTACACTGCATTGTTTAGGGAATCATAGTAAGCAAAACATGTCTGTTCATGTTCAGTGCAGATGTAATCACAGGCCTAACTACTTACTGTGCATAGTACACATAAACAATAGTGCCGCTTCAAATTAAATATTTTTCAATCCACAGCTCATTGGATTCACAGAGACAGAACCCGCAGATTCAGAGAACTGACTGTACTCACTTGTTTGTTGGTAGTGTGCTGGGGGGGGGGGGGGGGAGTGAGAAGGACTCTCAGACCAGGAAAGGGACATCAGAAGAGATGCCCTTATTCAGAGTGACCTTGTCTATATCATTCACCTACAAAAGATTCTCATGAGTGATAATAATAACAATAATGATAATACGTTCTGAAAAGGGTATTCACACATGTGGATTGTGAAGTTTTGCATATTCTGTGGGTTCAAGAATATCTGGGGATCTAGGAGATTGTTAGAGGTATAAGCCTGAGTTTGAAGCTATTGTAGGGTATTTGAACTCCAGGAAACTTGAAGGCATAGACAGAGTATAGGTTGTATTAGGAGACAGAAGTGAAAAAGGAGAAAGAACTAAAGGTATTAAGACAATTTTCCACAGGATTTAAACTTATTTTCTTATAACTCCTTAATGATGCCACTGGAATCTCTTCATTAACTCAGTGTGCATCCCGATCGTTAATATTTTAAGGAGGGGAAATCATTCCTGTAAAATGAGGAAGTTCAAAAGACAATTAAACATTAACAGCAGAAATGGAGAGGTACCAAAGGCCTTTATAAAAATCAACCCAGTGAATATCTTACTATTTTAGCAAGTTTTATTTCTGTATGTGGGGGCTGCTTTTCATTATGGGAAGGAGCTTTGCCCTGCTCCCTCTGTCCTCTGGAATTCTCTCAGATGTGGGGTTCCAGAGGAAGGATTCTTACCAATTCAGCCACATTTATACTTGTTGAATCTTTTATACTAGGGTCACAGTGCAAAACATGAGTTATTAGTCAAAAACATTAATCAATATATCAGTCAAAATTTAATGAAGTGTTATTTATTCTAACATTGACAAGATACTTATGAATCATGTAGTTAGAGTTCAAATGTTGGTGATATCAAATTGTGGCTTCAGCTTGGGTGGTCTTCTCTAGTAATGATGACCTGAAATAAAAACGGAGACATTATCTGACAAAGAGAATTTGTGCAAATTGCAGGTAATGTGGAATTACCCTGGACAGTCTCTTTCTGCCTATACAGGTCCATTCTATGCCCTTTGTATTCTTCCAGGCCCTGTGAAGCTGATCTCTGGGGATTGCAGCAGCTGGGTCCTGCACTGGAAAATGAGACCGTGGTAATACTTGTATGTGGGGGAATAATTATAAAAACTTATTAGTGAGATGACAAAGGTGATGAGCAAGGTGTGAGGAGATACACTGTGATGACTGAGGCACCATTATGGTGACAGTGGTATCACAAATGTTGTAGGGTCAGTAGGCTCCAGTTTTAAATCATATTCCAGAAATTTAGGTTACTAATACTATGGAGTTTCATGTATTTCCCATAAGAAGTTTCCATAGTGAAATAAGTTCAGAAAGACTGCACCAAATTTAAACAGATGTAATTATTTTGTAATATGATTAAAACACCAAATTGCAATTTTCAAAACAAATTTTAAAAGGTCCTTATATCAATGTAGCTTGACCTGAATAAAGTCTATAAATTTTTAGTGAAACATACTAAACTTATTTCATAAACTTGCCACTTTATTTAACTTATTCATGAAGAAACCAGCAAGATGGTAAAGCTGGTTCTAATATTATTTATTGAAATGAATAATTAATAAGCAATAAAAAATAAACATGAGAATAAAAGTGTTATACCTGGCCAGTGTAGCTCAGTAGAGTGAGTGCAGGCCTGTGAACCAAAGTTTGGTTCCCAGTCAGGGCACATGCCTGGGTTGCAGGCCATATACCCAGTATGGGGTATGCTAGAGGCAACCACACATTGATGTTTCTCTCCCTCTCTTTCTCCTTTCCTTCCCCATCTCTCTAAAATAAATAAATAAAATCTTTAAAAGAGTGTTATACTATACATGAAACTAGTTAATAGCCTATGAAGCAATGAAACTGTAACTATAACCGTTCAGGTTATTTTTATCAGAAAGAAATCATTTACATAACTTTCAGACAAAAAAATCCATACTACCTAATAATGTCATAGTGTGGCCTCATAGTGTGGCAAAGTCAAACACAGATACATTCTCACAGGAACGTGATTAAGCCAGGTGGCCCCATTAAACAATGTCTACAATACGGAAGGTGCAAGCTATCCTCTCTTTGCCTTACCTCCAAGTTCTAAGTAATTTTTCTTAACCATGGTAAACAGTAATCACTATTTTACTCTGATAGTTAATCAAGTGTGATTTGGCTTAAGTTTCATGTTCTCGGAAACCAGTGAAACCTGGACAAGACTATGAAATAGACTGACGATTGTTCACTGAAAGGTAATAAACGTGCTCAGGGCAACAGTAATGGCCTCCCAAACTTTGTGTCAGCCAATGAGCTTCTTTCTGAAATAGTTCCTATCTCTCGTAATAAAAATGTACATGCACACACTTGGAGAAGTTTTTTTAAATCATCAAAGCCCCTTGGAATAGTAAGGTTAAAAAAATGTTGTGTATTTTTATAAAATCATCAATTCAAAACAGCAAAACCTGAGATTTTGAATTCAAATGAACCATCGAAAAATAGATTGCCTCTTAGGTGTTGGAAACACCATTAGAAATTGCTTTTATATACCATTTTAGAGTTCCACCTGCTCACTAGGAAGCAACATGTCAGCAAATAATGAATCAACATTATATGTATTGAAGTTGCAAGATGGGAAATAGGATTCAAATCAAAGATCTCTCAGAGACAAAACTTACAAACGAATGAATTTTGACATTGAAGGGTGCATTGCAGCCTATTTAAAATTTCTATACACAGCTAGTGGAGCATAATAAACGATTTTGCGTCTCTAAATTTCCCTTATTTATTTCTTCAAAAGTCTCCTATCACAGAAGTAAATTATTGTATAAATAAAGCTACTGATAATGGAAGTGAATATGAAGTGCATCCTGAATGTGAAGATAGATAATAGTAAATAAATAGCAATTTCGATTAACCCCTAGAGGTTTATAGATGTAAATAAATTACTAAATTCATATTATGGAGAATGGCAAAATTCAAAGACTAGGCATCACAGCTTCAGTGAAAAAATTACCACTTACAGGATACAAAATTTAATGATTGTCAAATTATTGGTGTGGCAGAAATCTAAAATTTAGCTAGGCGAGTTCTTTAGAAAAAAGTCTATATTGATTGGCAAGGGACAAGTATGCTATTTTTCTAGATGGTTACTTTTCTTTTTAACATATTCCATTTTGTTATTGTGTTCTGATGGATTAGCCTAAAGCATGATTACTTGGGATGTATAAAGACTTTGGTGTATAAACACAAGTACTTTGTGGCTGGGAGAGGTTTTGGTCCATTAATCAGAAGGAGCAGCCATTTTGGAAACTGGGTGATTTTAGGCAATAGACTCCAGAGTGTGACTAGTTTCCAGTAAACAAATGCAACGTCTTAATGCAGGAGGTGCTTTAGAAGTAAGAATGACCTTGTTTTAGTAAAAGCATCATTCTATTCCTCTTACAAAAAAAGCAAATGATATTTAAATATGTCCTCTTTTTTTATTAGCTTTTTCTCCCCATTAAAATATTTTAAAACGTTTTGTTTAACTTTTTTTTAAAGATTTTATTTATTTATTTTTAGAGAGGGAAGGGAGGGGGAGAGAGAGAGAGAAACATCAATGTGCGGTTGCTGGAGGACATGGCCTGCAACCTAGGCATGTGCCCTGACTGGGAATCGAAACTGCAATGCCTGGTTCGCAGCCCGCGCTCAATCCACTGAGCTACACCCATCAGGGCTTGTTTTGTTTAACTTTTATCATTTCACTTAAGAGAGAAATATTAAGGATAAGCTTTGAATTGCCATAACTTTCATGAAATTAATTGTCATTTTATTTTCAAAAGTAAATGACAAATAAATTTGAATATTTGAATTTAAATAAATTCAAATTTAAACTAATTTATTTAAAATCATGCAGTTTTTAGGTTTATTTTAATAAACCCTGTTAATTTAAAAATAAACCTCTTGAACAAATAAAATATATAAATGTTACAAATACATACATAAATAGAATTAACTGATGAATAAGAATAAAAGTAAACTTGTGCCCTGGCCAGGTAGCTCAGTTGTTTAAGAGTCATCCCTACATACCAAGGCTGTGGCTCTGATACCCAGTCAGAACACATACAAGAGTCAACCAGTGAACGCATAAAGACAACAAATTTATGTTATTTTCTCTCTCTTTTTTTCTCTGCTTCCCTGCCTCTGTCTCTAAAATATCAATTAAAAATTAAAAACAAAATTTATATGCCTAACTATATTTTAATCAATTGAAAACTTAATGAGATTTGTAATTTGCTTATTTTTACATAATGAAAAGCACTGTGGTGATCTAAGAAATATATGATAGTTGATAAATGCAAACTAGGGTTTATAAATGCACATTTGTGATATTGTGTCTACATGTGAAAGCCTATTATCGGAACCGACATTAATTTCTGCATTTCTACATAATAAACTGCAATCACCTTTTTATAATTCAGCACAATGCTAAAGTAGATTCTTAAAACATGTCTTACAGATAAAAATAAATATTACCAATTAAATAAAGATGTTTATACTATAATCAGGTGTTTTACAGTAACTTTACTACCGTCTGATAGATGGTTTCTTTTTTTAATCGAATGTTTAGAACTATCTTCTAACATTTATTATTTAATAACTAAACTCTTATTTTTTAAGTAATTAAAATACATGCATTTGTGTGTAAATGTATATTTTTAAACTCATAAATATGTTGGGAACCGCCCTGCCTAGTATCAGAAGCTGTAACCCCCGCCTAGGCTAAGGCTGAGGGAACGACCTTGGAACTGTAAGCCAGCAAGGAGACAAAAGCTTATTTCCCTGGCAGGAGCACCACTTCTGCTCTTTTTACTTCACCCTGCCTGGACCCCAGTGATTGGTTGGTTAGCCAATGACGGGTAAGATTGCCCAAGGGGGGAATGACTTAAGGCAGGCACAATCATGTGGGAGGCCCCCATGGAAGGACTTTGGGGGCTACAGCAAAAAGGGGGTGATGGACTCTCACTGCCCCCCACCCCCCGGCTTTGACAAAGCCTGAGTGCTCATTCCATCCATGAGAAAATCTCCTTATCTCTTGGTTGCCTTAGTTCCCCTTGCTCCACCTAAGCCTGAAACAATGACAGGGTGGTGCAGCCCTGTACTAGAAAGGGCAGGTCCCCCTGGTGATCAGGCCTAAGAAAGAATATGTAAAATTCTGTGAAACCTGCTTTGTTTAGAATGCTCTCGGTTGATAGAGAAGGGTCCAAGGAGGAAGTAAGTTTGTTCCTCAAAGTTTTACAGGTCTTTGATCCTGACTTAAAGTAGACCCTCAGAGTTCCTTGTTATTTGATCCTTACTTCCCTGCAATAAGTAATGAGCTTTACTTGAATTCTTGTATAAATGAACCCAATAAAAAGCCTGCTGGGACAGGAGAAAGCATGCCCTCCCCTAAAGAGGGTGGCCAAGGCGCTTTCCACTTGGAGAGTGGCCCCTCTGCCCCCACTTCTCCACAGAAAATCGCCTGTTTCTGTGTATGTTCATTTCTCGTGTCTCGATGAGCCATCTGCAGTGTTCTGCGGTCACTACTGGTCGGTGATGGCACATCATAAATATGTCCCAAATCAGCCACTTTTAAAAAGAACTATAGAAGTTCTCTTAGGCATACAAGTGAGTCCACATTTATTTAAACTCAATATTGAAATTTCTGGAGGGACAGAATATATACAAATTGGAATGGAAATATGTTCTAATTGAAAAATATAAAAAATAATTTCTTGTGTCAAGGAAAATTAATATTTCAACATACTTTTATTAAAACTTTTTATTGGAAGTAATTTCAAACTTAAAACTTAGAGAAATACAAGTATTGAAATATTGTTTACCTAGATTAACTACTGGAAACATGGTTTGCTATTTGATTTTAATTGAGACTCTTTCCTCATTTTCATTTGTCTGTTGTTTAGACATGATTTAAATTTAGTTTTCATATTCTTGCTCAGAGTAGTACAATACCAAGCTTTGTCCATGTGGATGTTATATCTGGAGGCACACTGTGTCTATCTGGCCTTTTCTGCTGATGTTAATTGATCAAGTTGTTGTCTGATTTCTCCATGGTAAAGGTACTATCTTATTTCCTGGTGGCTGCCAAACAATCTATTGGGAAACAAAATGTCATCAAAATGTCAGCCTAGATTGATGATCCAGCCATGATTCTCTTGTAAACAAATTTTTTAAATGATGGTTGCAAAATGATGATTTAGCAACCCCACTTCTTCTCTGTTAATGAATTAATACTTAGTGTTCTACAATCAAAAAGGCTACATTCCATTCCCTTCCTTCCTTCCTTCCTTCCTTCCTTCCTTCCTTCCTTCCTTCCTTCCTTTTCTTTTTCTTCCTCTTCTTCCTCTCCTTCTCCTCCTCCTCCTTATTCTTCTTCCTCTTCCTCTTTTTCCTCTTCTTCCTTCTCCTCCTTCTTTTCCCTCTCTTCCTTTCTATCAATCATCTATTTATTATCCATCACCTTTCTAATCTATCAGTCATCTACTATTAACATAAACTTGTGGAATCCTATTTTTCCAATTGTTTATAACTTATTTCTCTATGAAGTGATTTTTATATCTAATCTGGTGTCCAGATTTGGGCATATGGGTTCTTTAAGTTAGCTACTCCATCTATGTAACAAATACCCATCATTGCTGAGTATTTCTTTTGTTTCCGGTATTAAAAAATACCTCATGCACATTTTGTACTCAGCCAGCCACAAATCTGAAAAAAAAAAAAAAAAAAAAAAAGTACTTCAAAAAGCCCCAGGTCCTCTTAGATGAAAATAATATTAGAGGCCTAGATCTGAGTGCTAGGTTTGCTTTATTAAACTACCTGAACTTGTCCGTTCAGTAGACAATACAAGGAACAAATGCATGTTTCTTAATGTAAACCATATACATGCATATACATGTGCACATTGTTAAAGTATGACTTTTTTCAAAAATTTCTGCTTCCCATCAAGTTAAAAAAAGCACAATTCAAATATTTTATTTAATCCATCAATAAGAACACAATAGGTTACAATTGGCTCAAGAGAGAATTAGAAGAGCAGAGACATCTAGAAAATAAGGACTTTTGAAGTTATTTTACAAGTAGATGCAAAATACATAGGCCAACAAGCAATTTAATTCCCTGAACACCAATGAATTTGCATTTCTATTGATAAGAATCATTCACATTATTATCTGTTTTCAACAACTTACAAATTTGTGAAATAGGTCAAAGATAAGGCAAGGATAGCCTGAGGAGTAAATCAATCGAGACATCTACTAATGTGTTTTTGCCCATGATATACATATACAAATGACATGCATGCCAACACATACACATTCTTTTGTTAAATCTTGTAACACATAAAATTGTTTTGAAATTGCTTAGCCCAAATACTACAAAAGAAAAATTTCTGGGACCCTGCATTTCTCCTCTTTATATCACATTATCTCCAAACATTCAAATTCAAAGAAAAGAAACAAACAAAAAGAGTGCAGATTGCTTCTACACAATGCCACAGCTCCGCTCCAGCTAAAACAGTGCATACTATTCACAAGTTGCTGTGAATTACTTTGTTTCATCTTTGTATTCCTTCTTCAGATCACAATTACATTTTTGTTTCAGTTTTACACATTTCCCTTTCATTTTTTCTTTTATTAATTTAATTTTATATTTTGAATATGTAGAACATTAACATGTTTCCAAAATTTTAAAATTAAACAAAAAGTTATTCTCAGAGATGGGATGTTTCCTTTTTTCTCATACCCTGTTCCTCACCTCCTGTTAGTAACCAACTTCATTGTTTTTAGTAACCAACTGTATTGATTTTGGATCTGTTTGTAAAGATTAGCAGATATATTTATGTATTACTTTAATCAAATTGTTAACTCACTGCTCAAGTTGGATTAGTTTGTACTTTTTCCATTAACACAAATGGGGCTACATCAAACTAAAAAGTTTTTGCACAAGAAGAAAACCATCAACAAAATGAAAAGACAACCCACAGAATGGCAGAACATATTTGCCAATACATCTGGTAAGGGGTTAGTATCCAAAATGTATGAACTTACAAAACCCAACACACAGACACAGACACACACACACACACACACACACACACACACACACACCAGAAAAAACAATCTAATTAAAAAATGGGCAAAGGACCTGAATAGACACTTCTCCAAAGAGCACAAACAGATGGCCAATAGACATATGAGAAGACATTCAACCACACTAATCATCAGAGAAATGCAAATCAAACCACAGTGAAATATCACCTCACACCTGTCCACAAACAAGTATTGGTGAGGAAGTGGACAGAAGGGACCCTCATGCACTGTCAGTGAGAATGCAGATTGGTGCAGCCCTGTGGAAAACATTATGAAGTTACCCCAAAATGGAACTGCCTGAGGACCCAGTGTTTCCAATCCTTGGAATTTATTTGAAGAATCACAGAACACCAGTTTGAAAAAAATATATGCACCATTATGTTCATTGCAGCATTATTTGTAATAACCAAGATTTGGAAGCAGTTGAATGATCTATCAGTAGATGACTGGATAAAAAGCTGTGGTACATTTACATAATAGAATACTATGCACCCATGAAAAGGAAATCTTATCCTTTGCTACAACATTGGTGGACCTCAAGATTATTATGCTAAGTGAAATAATATAGTCAGAGAAAGACAAGTACCATATGATTTCACTCATCTGTGTAATCTAATGGACAAAATGAACTGACAAGCAAAATGGAGACAGACTCATAGATAGAGAGCAGCCTGACAGTTGTGGGGATACAGGGACTAGGGTTGGAGTGATTGAGAAAAAGAGGAATAACTAATGAACACAGACAACAGTGTGGTGATTGTTGTGTGGAGGTGTAACTGAAGTAGGTGTAGGAGGGAATGGGGGAGGGTAAATGGTGATGGCCTAAGATTTGACTTGGGGTGGTGAACACAGAGTACAGTGTACAGATGATGTGATATAGAATTGTATTCCTGAAACCTGTATCATTTTGTGAACCAGTGTCACCGCAATAAATTTAATAAAAAATTCAACTATATCACAGAACTTATAACTTCATAAGTATGATGCTCAACAAGAACAGAAAATTCAGAAATACTTCAAAGAACCAGAAAATGAATTTGGTAAAGCCAGACCCTCAAGGCTCATTCTTTCGTAATGTGGTAAACTAGGAGCCTGCAATAGAATCGGGCTTTCTGCCAGAGGAGCTCTTTAATGCTCCTGAAATGATTAATTCTCATACAGGAAAGAAAGCAAAGAGAACATAATTTCCAGCCTTGGAAAGATACCATCAATGCATGGAAGTTTCTACACTTTTAAAATTAAACTTTGTAAGATGCTGACACAAAAATTTATCAGCAAGGGAGATCTAATCTTTTAGAAGAATTTTGGAGGATGTGAAAGGGAAGGTTGGTTAAAGCAATGCTTCGCTGAGGGGAATTACTGTTGTAGCTTGAGTTCTTTTTGTCCAGAAATGTAAATTTTAGTTGCCAGGTAATGCAAACATTTTTTCTGAATACCTAGGGAAACTGGGGCCAGGTATTACTTCCTTTCTTGTTCCTTTCTTGTCCAAAGAAAAAATAAAAACAATCACTTTATTTTAAAAAACACTAAAAACAAAACACACAAGAACATTATACACATGGTATTTTGAAAAGTTAACTAGCCTATCTTTGTCTAAGTACCTGTGACCTAATTGGAAAAAGTAAAAACTATTTTCATAGCCTAATATGCTTTTACTGTATTGAATTTTAAAATATTGTTAGTTTTGTTGTAGTAAGATGTCACCAGAGTTATAACTAATTCTTTTGGACATCTATTCCCACATCAACATTTAATATATGCTGTAACTCTTATTTATTGCATTTTTTTTGTTCCTGAGTCCCAAGACCTTTATTCCCTTCCCTCTAAGCAAATTAAATCAGTATTTTCAGTACAATGAGTTATCATTGCCCTTTTGCTTCTCAAAGTTCTAATTCATCCCCTGGGGGATCTTTAGATATTGAAGAGCATCTGTACTTACCATTTTCAAAACCAAGGCATGTTTTAATCATCCTCATTTTAGAAAATTTTGTTTTTTTCATATTCTTAAACATTATGGCTATGGCCTCTCTATGTTCCAGCTTCTTCCTTTGTAAAATAAAGACAGTAACTGCCCCGTAGGATTGACCTTTGGCCCACATGAAGGTGTGTACATTACATAGCACATTGCCAAGCACAAGGTAAGGATTCTATAAAAATACTTATTATTGTTGTTACTATTATTATTTTAATAGTTTATTGTATTTTTATTTATCATTTATCCTCCATATCCTTCCACTTCCACCCATCCTCCCTCTTGCAGTCACCACACTGTTGTCCACGTCCATGAGTTCTGTTCCATTTTTGCTCAATCCCTCTGCTCCCCGTCAGCTACCCCAGAGCTGTCAGCCTGCCCTCTGTCTATGGGTCTGTTTCTATTTTGATTGTTAGTTGAGGCTTTGGAGGATTATGTGAGATCTTTATCTCTAACCAAAGTGTGTGGTAACATCTGGTACCCTGAGAAAATAAATCAAGCTAGTTGTTTTAAATAAACTTTATTTTAAGTCAATTTAAAAAGTTTATTGTAGATTGGAACCTTTTTAAATATGCCATATTTTTCCTTTCTAACTCAAGCAAGCTATATAATAAAATAATTAAAATTGTTCTTGAAGATTATTTGTTTTAATTGTTGTTCAAGTACAGTTTTCTGTCTTTTACTCCCATCCCAGTTCATCCCCCATCCCTCCCCACCTCCCTCCCATTTCCACCACCCATAGTTTTTGTCCATGTGTCCCTTATACTTGTTCCTATAGACTCTTCCCCTTTTTCCTTGAAATTCCCCTGAAATTCTCTCCCCTCTCCCCTCTAGTCACTGTCAGCCTGTTCTCTATTTCAGTGTTTTTAGTTATATTTTGTTTGTTTGCTTGTTTTGTTGTTTAGGTTCCCGTTAAAGGTGAGATCATATGGTATTTGTCTTTTACTGCCTGGCTTACTTTGCTTAGCATAATGCTTTCCACTTCCATCCATGATGTTGCAAAGGGTAGGAGCTCCTTCTTTCTTTCTGTTGCATAGAATTCCATTGTGTAAATGTACCATAGTTGTTTGATCCATTCATTTATTGATGGGCATCTAGGTTGCTTCCAGCACTTAGCTATTGTAAATTGTGCTGCTATGAACATTGATGTACAAAGGTTCTTTTGGATTGGTGTTTCGGGGATCTTAGGATACAATCCTAGAAGTGGAATTGCTAGGTCAACAGACAGATCCATTTTTAGTTTTCAAAGAAAATTCCGTACTGTTTTCCATAGTGGTTGTACCAGTCTGCAATCCCATCAACTATGGTTCCCTTTTCTCCACAGCCTTTCCAACACTTGTTGTTTGTTGCTTTGTTTATGATAGCCATTCTGACCAGTGTTAAGTGGTATCTCATTGTGGTTTTAATTTGTATCTCTCTTATAGCTAGCGATACTGATGATTAGTTTTTTAATGAAGAGTAAAAACTATGGGTATCTCTTAGTAGTTACTTAGTATATGCCATGCTATCTACTAAACACTTTGCTCAGATTATCTCATCATATCCTCCTCAAAAATATCTAACTTAGGTATTGATAAAATGTTTTTCAGGCTCCAGAACTGAAAGTCAGAAAGCTTAAGAAACTTGCTTAAGGTCAGAAAGAAAGAGAGAGTAAATAGCAGAACTGTATTTTAAATATAGATTTGTCTAATTTGAAGACATATAGGTTTAATTACCATAAATCACGTTTGTTCAAATTCGAAATAAAAGTAAACACTATTATTTGTGTGACAGTTTACAAAAAATGCTTTGATGTGTACAAAGTTTTTGTGGACAGACAAGTGGAGTTAAGCTTATACTTCATTTGCACAATGGAATAGCTGCAGTTAAAAAAGAGTGTATGCCTTGCCTACATGTCTTGCTGAACTTATACAGTCACTGGTGAATGTGTCCTCACATTCCCCCAATATAACTTGTGGTCTCCATGACAGACAGAATGCGTGAGGATATGTGGGTGCTGTTTGTCCTTGACGTGAATGAGCAATGCAGTTCCTAATTAAACTGATTCAGACTTGGTGCCTACTCATGATGAAGAAAGCAGTTGCAAACTCGGACTATATTGATACATATCTAGCTTTGGGGTTGAAGAAATTCTACGTACTGAAAGCAGCATTTACTGCCATTGATGTGATCTGCAATAGGACACAGGCAATGAAGACAAATTAAGAGCAGTGCGAACAATGTAGTAAAGTGTTTGAAGCTTCTGTCATTCAGGAACTTTGCAGGTGCTGAAGAGATTCAGCTTTAGAGTAGTCGGCAGTGTGGTTTCTGCTTTTAAGTCTTTGAAAATCCGAAACCTGAAAGAGGAATTAAAATTCGTCTTGCACACAGCTATAGGAATGAGTTAGAACAATGGACTGGAGACAGAATTTGATTTCAGTATAAGTGTTGCCTGGCAGGGGCTATTCAACAATACAATGGACTGCTTGCATGATTGGGAAGGTCTCATTCCTGAAATGCTTTGTCTTCTCAGTAAAACATGCTAAAGGTTACACAAAATTTAACAGCATGGAAAATGTATGCATTGGTGACAATTCTGATTTTTCATCCTGAACATCGAATATGTGCTCATTACTTTAAACTCTCAATTCCCCATAGAAATGGAAGGTAAATATAGCACATTAATGAAACCTACAACAAATCCCCAAATTTTACTTGAACAATTAAATTCCAACCTTCTTCTCTTATCAAAATCTCCCTAGAGTTGTTAACTAACAACTCCCTTCAGAGCTTCCTCATTTGTCTGGACTGGAGGAAAGGAACAGGAAAACAAACACTGAAATTTGTACGTACTGTTTCTAAAGGATAACTTTGTTTGAATATTGACTGTCCATAGTATAGTCTACATATTTGCATTTTCTGTAATAATAGGTTTTTGCCAAGATTCATTGAAATTCTTTTACTTGTTTTTCTTCTTTAAAAACAAATCCTGTTTTATATCCTCTTTCTCTTCTCTGATGACTCTCCTAGTTTCCCATGCCACTATCTCTCAGCAGGTAACCTCATGTGTAATTTAATGAGGAAATTGTCAACTCTTTCATAAAGAAACAATGTTAATTTCCACATTTAATCTTTAACCTCCCTTAGTATACTTGTGTATGAGGTGAATCATTCATTTGAAATCACCTCTCGGAGTGGTCCCAGGACCAGCCACTTTGCCCACACCTCAAACTTGGAAGAGAAGAACTTCAAGTTCTATCTCAAGGCTTAAGTGAATCACAATCTACATTTTAGCAATATTTCAAAGTGATACCATTCCACACTAGAGTCTGAGAAACTGTTCTCTATACCCATCCTCAGGTGTTTTCAAGACTTCCAAAGCTTTGATTTCCATCTATGTGCTGAATTGTTTGTTAGTTCATTCAGTCATTCATTACAGAAATATTTCTTGAGGACCTGTATACCCAGACCACTATTCTAGGTGTTAGGCACACAGCACTTAAAGGTGTAAAGTAGATAAATGTTGTTCAAATATTTTTACCAGTTTGTGGTTTATTTTTATTCTCATAATACTATTTTTTAAAGAGCTGTGAAAGTTTTTTTATTTTTACGAAGTACAGTTCAGCAAATTGCTATTTTATGAATTGTGCTGCAGTGTTTTAGCTAAGAAATCAAAGTTAGCAAAATTTTATTTTATTTAGAAAGTACACTGTTGTAGGTTTTATATTTATATCTATGATTCAGTTGAGCGTAAAGTTTCTTTATGGTGTAAAGAATGCAAGGAGTTCACATTTTGTTTTGTACATGAACATCCAATTAATTCAATGCCATTTGTTGAAAAGTCCTACACTGAATTAATTGTATTTGAACTTTTGTTAGAAATCGGTTGTCCATAAATTTGTGAGTTTATATTTAGACTGTATTCTGTTCCTTTGATCTATTTCACTACGCTGCACCAATATGATATTCTTTTGATCACTTCCGATTTTAATAACCATGCCACTATTCATGGCATCAGGAACCAGGTAGTGGTAGCCCTCCAACATTTTATTCTTTCAAGAAAAAGATATTTTTTTTTAGTTTTGTTGGATTCCAAACATTTCAGATTTTAGAATCAATTTGAGTTTTACAAGGTAAAAAAAAAAAATTTCCCCAACTGCACCCACTTCCTTTTGCCTTTGGACATGGCTACTCTGACTCCTGCATCACATTTTACGTCCTCTTTAGTGGCTTCCGCTACTTATATTTCAGAACTCAGTCAAGCATTCTTATTTAGGGAAATTTCTCTGCCCCTATGCACCCTTCAGACTGTTTAAATACGCCTACATGTTCCCTGGACACTCTGAAAATAAAGAGACCTATTCTGGGGATTCCTAAATCCCTGATTACACAAACGTCCTAGGATGCAGGGTCTGTGCCTTGCTCGTTGTTCCTTTGGCACTTCACAGTCCTGAACCATGATGAGCATTCTATTAAAATTATTTTACATGCATTTAAAATATTCATTTTTAAATGCATTTTGTAATCTCTCTAAGCAAGATGGGAGTAGGGAACAAGTTTGGGTTTGAGGAAAGAAATTATTGAATTTCTTTGCTCACCTATTGAATCATAGAGTCTTTGCAGTTAGATAAGGAAGGGCGACTCTAATAGCAAAGGGTGTAATTGTGAAGGTAAGAAATTAAAGCTCAGGAAATAAATTGAACTAGACTTAGACCTGATTCTGTTGTGTAGTGTTGTTTTTCCACTGTCTTAAAGTGTGATTCATTCACTCATTAAATTATTCACTCATCCATTCATTCATTCGTCATTTATTTACTCAGTCATGGTAGTGCATACTTGAGTAATTATTTGGTAACTCCTTATAGTATGATGACTAAGAGCATCAATATTAGTATGTACTTCATAAAGACCTTATAGATTTCTAAAGACATTAAATAGTTTTAATATAAGTTAAGCTTCTAGGATGTCAGGTATTATATGAACAAGAGATACTCTTATTTAGTTATTTAGTACTTAAGAGTATCCACGGTTATTCATGACTTTCACATTTTCCCCATTCCTTCCATTTATTTTCTCTCTAGATATAAACAATTTAAGCCCTTGAAGACACAAAATAGAGGTATAGGACTTAAAGGGAGGTATTTTCAGCTAAATTAGTTCAAAATTTCCCTATGCTCTAAGTGCACAATGATATAATCAAATGGGAAAGAATGTTAGTAAAAAAATCCCATCAGCCTCTTTCTCTATAAAAACCTATGAATATTATAAATGATGTCTTCACAGCTGAAAATCAGCAGGTATTATAAACAATTACAAAGTGGGTTAAGAAAATGTTTTTTATTTTATGGGAACAGGAGCTTAAAAGACCTAATGATGCAAATTACAGTAAGTAGTGGTAAATGTTTCATCACAAAGCTGACCCACAATTTTTGTAGGTGCTAATCACCATGGTAAATTTTACTCATTATAACTATTTACACCTTCGAGATATCCATAGGTACTAACGAAAAAGATAGCATTCAACATGTTGCTGGAGAGTCTCATAGGGTTGTGAAAAATAACATCAAAACTATAGTAAAACATTTTAATTTATTAGGCATGAGAAAGCCATACTTTCAAATCACAAGACGGTTTTAAGAGAATGCCAATTTTAGGTGAGGTGTTTAAAAGTTCTGGCATTGTATAATTTTAAAAACTATAATAGTGAATATTTGATTAAACAAGGTGTCTCTTAGAAGCAATTGACTCCTCAGTTCTTGTTTTCTCTTACTTATTTAGGATTTAAAACACAAATTCTTCCAAAACAAAATGTAAAGTGCTGAGTTTAAATTAATCAGGCATAATGTAGGCAAAAATAATTTTTTAAAAACAGCAACAAGTAATGCATTCACTGGGTTAAAAATAAAATAATATATAAATGTTAACAGAAAAAAATCTTTATTCTCCCCCAACCTTTCCCACTTCACTACCCATAAGTAATTTTTTAATGTCTGTTTCCAAAAAAATGACCATATGTAATCATAAATTTCTTCCATTTATTCACAAAAATTAACATAACATGAGCATTTTCTGTATCTTCTTGAATTTTGTTTGCTTGCTTTAGAATTAGTATACAAACTACATAAAGTTGCCCAAGTACTATTATATTGACTTACCAATTTCATATGACCTAACTCATCTTGAAAATCTATCACATTAACATATGGAGAAAATTTTACGTTTCTTTCCTCTATGTTGTTAACTGTTGCAGAATATTGCATTGCATGAATATTTCATACTTTACTTAATCATGTTCCTATCAATGAATACTGGATTTTTACCAATTCTTTATTATGAATAAGGATAAATTAAAAAAATTCTCAAATTATTTTCATTATATACCTTCAGAGTATTCTTTAAAGGGTTATTGGGTTGACGTGTAAATAATTTGAAATTTTCATGGAAATAGTTGAGGTTATTTTCTGAAGTTTCCCTGTCAGTCACGAACCTCGGGTTCCCCCAGCGTCCTCTGCCCAGCCCCTCCTCCTTGCTCACGCGCCTTCCAGATGGAGCAGAGAGTCTCTGGGTTATACTTTGTTTGGCTTCATCTGTTGTGAGAGGTTTATCTTGAAAAGTAGCTAAAATGTATGATAATATTTTCTATACCATGTATCCTGTTTAAAATTAAACTTTTCTAAACTATTAAAATATTTTCATCAGGGAATATTTCACAAGAAACTGCATTTTCTGCCCACACAGGCCACAGAGGCACTCACGCATGAACAAACACGCCTAAATTAGGTGTTTGGGGACCTGCTTCTAGTAGATGAAGGAAATTAGAAATTAGAATGTGTTTGTTTACATATAAAGTGGTGCATAAAAGCCCATTAACAATGTTTATATTGTCAATTTTGAAATAAAGTTATTTTTCCCAGGGTAATGATGAGTTCCTTTCAAATTGTCGCAAATTCTGACTAAATGGGGTTTGAATTAATCATTTCTATTCAAGAAGCAAATGATATACCACCGACATGTACTATTCCCAAATTAACTCCTGAAGGCCGTCTACTAGTCACACATTTTCCTGTAAAAGATTCCAAGGGAACATTTGCTATTTGTCATTGGGACAGTTTTTCATCTCATAATGGGCATTTTGTGTATTTTTATTCTTTATAATATCCCACGCAAGAAATTGCTACAAACATATTTGTAGATAAAACATACAATAATTTATAAAATGTTAAATTATAATTCTAGAAAAAAAATTATAAATTCTTTTTATAGTCCAAAGATTCAAGAAACTATGCAGAATTCTTCAACCTTGTTGCTCTAAGATGCTTCAGTAACTTAGTGCAAGAGGCTGGTGTTTACATTCCAAGTATCCATGTTCTAAGCAGGAAGATGGAAGATGAATTGAAAAACAAAAAATTAAAACTTACGCCATGCATCTCTTAAGAAAATCTACTACATTGTACTTTCTGCTTAGCTCTCATTGGCCAGATTCTTTTAATCTTTGACCATGAAAAGAAGTCTGGGAAAGGCAGGTTTGTTGTAGGGCCATTAATTAAAAAATTAATATCCACGTGGCTGAATAGAAGAGGAAACTGATAATAGAGCAACAAGCAATTGCCTTCTTATGTTCCTAAACAACTCTTGAGAAAATACTGCATATATGTAACAGCATACTAAGGCACATTTTAATCCAAGAGGATAGTATTTCAAACTAGTTATGTAATCCTAAACAAAATGTGTGTGTCCTCCAAAATAAGACATTGTATGGTTAGCAGTCTCTGAAGTTCTGGAAAAAGAGGGAAGGGAAAAAAAAACAATAAAATGATAGAAACTTATTATAGTACCAAAAAGAACATATTAGGTCAATCAAATTCTTTGTCTTGTGTTTGATAAGACTTTCCATTAATGAGAGAGCTTCACTGGGTGAGAGATGTGGCAAGCTTAAGCACATTTTCTTATTTGATTTCTACCCTTGTGAAATAACTGGGAAAACTTGTCATTGTCATATAAGGCTTTGAGTATTCAGATTTTGCTCTTGGTCTCCAAATTTTCAGACTACAATGTCCACAAAAATCAAAATGGTGAGTCTCCCTATGGCACAATGCATATAAGGAAATGAAATCCTCACAAGAAAAACCCTATAGGATTCAATGATAGCCTTAACAGATTACATGGCAAAAATTATTGCATTATGTGTGTATGTGTGTGTACATGTTTCAGAGAGGATGGTTGTTTTTGTTCATTAACTTCACATGGTCATAGAAGTGTATTATGTAAAATATGGGGGAATTCTATCTCAACTCAGTCAAGATGAATGCCTGATAGATACCGTTACTTGCACCAGAATCTGTACATAACAACTGATTATTCATTAATGATTTCAGAACCAGATTTGATTACACATTCATTTAAGAACATATTGAGCAATTTTGCTTAACACTAGGTACACAGTAGTAATAAAAATAACTGTAATCCCTGCCCAAATAAAAGATGTCATCTATTCTGTTGAGCAAAAGATAATTTACCTACTCCTACTTGAAAATATTAGCAACCATCTGTACTACATAAAAAGTTTTAGTTTGAAGAAAATAAATCACCATGGAATTTATGTCATAAGAGTATCTTACCCATGAAGGCACAAGAACACATGCATAAGATATAGTAATATATAGAAAAGAGAAAATTTTTAAATATATTTTACTAAAACATACAGGAAAAATTTTAGAAAGCCTTATGATGATATCACTAGGATGTATAAAAAACACAGAAAGCAATAAAGACAGAATAGAGTAAAAATTCTAATGAGGGAAACACTGGTTGAGTTCAGAAAAGAGTTAACACAACTCAAAATACATAAAGTACATAAATATAAATTGGAAATTGTAGAAAATAATTAGCACTGAAAAATGGAAATGTATGTATAGAATAAAATTATATTTTCTACAAAAATAGTAGTGGAGAAATTATTAATGAAACATTATTAGGCAAGGAAAACACAGAAAGGAGAAAGAGCAAAGTCAGTATAAGACTTACATGAGACTAAATTGCAGTTTGAACAAAACTTTAGCAGCTAAAATAGACCAGAGTGCTTATTGTATTTTAGGAAAAATTAATAAAAGAGACAAAATCACCATTATTTTCAGGCAGCATTACTTGATCCATAGAAAACCAGTGGTAATCAATGGAAAAATGTTTAGAATTATTGAATTTAATAAAGTGGTTCATAATAAGATAAAGAGAAACATACACTTAAAAAACAATAAAAAATTTTTCTTATATACAAGTAATAGTTGAATGGTGAAAATATTGTCTATTCACAATAGAAAAAATAAACATCATCAAATAGTTGTAACCCTGTCTTCTATGAAGAAAATTACAAAACACTAATGAGCTTTCTACAAGAATATTTTAGTAAATGGGAAGAAATTACTGGCTACAGGAAGCTGTGGCATGAAACACCCTTCAAGACTGGACTGTGTAGATGGGTATCAAAGTCAATTTAGAGCCCTTACCAGCTCACTGTGACCCCTTCATCTTTGAATGGGTTGTATTTACAAGCAGATTAAATCTTCCAATCTCATCCATCTTGGCCTAATCTTTGAACCCATTTTTCTACTACTGCAATTTTTATGATCAAACCTATAGGACTGAAGGTATCTGAAAAGTGACAAAGTATAATCCTAGGACTTAAAATATATTTTTTTAATTTAAACATCCTCTTATTATCTTCCCACCCTGAAAACAACTTCTAAGTAGTTGCAAAACAATGTAGTAAGTATCAAGATCCTAAATGAAATTTAGGAATCACAGTTCATCACAACTAATGTCATTATTTTTAACATTTTACATAGGCTCTCTAAGACTTAGTTCTTCTGTAAAATGAGTATAAATTTATGTGTTGAAATTATTACCTAGAATTGTTACTATCAAGTGTCACAATTATTAGTCCTTGTCTTTTTTTTGATAAAACAGATCTATATAACAGAATATTTTTATTCACTCTTCATATTTTCATACTACCAATTGTGTGATGTTTTCAAATTTTTCAGAGATAAAGCTCTAAACCAGGGGTGTCCAACCCACAGTCTGTGGGCCATATAAGGCCCAGGGTGGCTATGAATGCAGCCCAACACAAAATCATAAATTTATTTAAAATCTTTTTTTTTGTTCATCAGTTTTCATTACTGTTTATGTATTTAATGAGTGTGGTCCAAGACAACTTTTCTTCTTCCAGTGTGGCCCAGAGATGCCCAAAAGGTAAATCCTGAATAAAAATGTAGGTTTGGAAAGGCAAATGTCACCTGAATTCATCAGCATTGGTTAAGTACCCATTTATCCTTTGGAACAATTATATATGTAATTTTCTACTTCAAAACTTCATTTTATAGGTGAGTTTCAGGAACTCAAGGCTCGGGAAAATGGCCAGAATGGAGATCTAAATTTAGAATCATGTTAGAAGCTGTTGAACTGGGTAATATAGTTTACAGGTGGAACACAAAGAGATACAGAACACTGAATATAGTGCCCCAGTGAGGAAGCCAGCTAAGGACAGAAAGTCAGAAGTGAAAACCATGTGAAAGAAGGAACCCCAGGGGAAAAAATAAAGAACCACATGGAAAGTGTTATCTTGGGACTCAAGAGAAGAAAGTACTTAAATGAGGAACTTGCCACCTGTGTCAAATATTGAAGAGAGTTTGAGTAGGATGAGTTGGAGAATTGACTGCTGGCTTTTGCAGGAAGTAGTGAGATCTGGAACAAAAAAGGGGAGAGGCAGAAACACCTCTAGGATTACAGTAAGAAGTAATACAAAGTGTGTGATACAGGCATCCATGTCTTGTTGGAACTAATGATAAAAGAAAAAGTCATCTAGCCTAATACTTATATTTTCTATTAAATACAGAAAAGTCCATTACCTGAGATTTAGGAAAGCATAAAATGATAGAAAATTAAGAATAAGAGATTATGCAAATTATAGTCAATAAATTGTTGGAAAATAAAATGTCGAGGAAAGAGCAGTAATATTTTCTGGTAGTATAGATCATTTTCTGTTTGTGATTATAACAGCAAGTAATTTCAGTCCAAACTTCTGCATATCTTTCTACCACAATGTTTGCCTACACAAAAATCAGATATGTGGATTCAATCCTGGTTAGAATTTTGTCAGGTGAGAAAAGAAAAGGAGAGATAAGGAAAGAGGTGGTATAGGTGTTTGCAAAAGAATGGACATAGTACAGCACCACAGAGGACCCCGAGGGCATTAAGGACATAGGACTGTTATGTCTACTGGAAGAGTCACTGTCTTTACATTTGCCAAAGTGAAAGAGTAGTGCAGTGAAAAAAGGGATGGGAATGGTGGCCAACAGTGACATGTTTTAAAAAGACACTAACATACAGTTACAGGGGATAATATTGACAGCAGTTTGGTGGTTGGATGAAAAGACCAAGGAACTGAGTTGTGCTAAATGGATCTTCAAAGGACCTCAATGTTCAAATCACCATGGATGTTGACCTTAATAACCAGGCAGTAGTGAGAGAATGTCAGCAATCCACACAGGTGCAGGCGTCTTTGCTGAAGATCGAGGACTGGGTGGTCTGGACATGCCAGGAGTCAGGAAAAGAAGTGACTTATCTATGTAAGCTAGGGAACTACCTGTTAAATTTCTGCCTCATCTTGAAAAATGCAGGTTTCAAATTTTCAGGGAAAAAAATGTCTACGCAAATATCTATTATTACTTACAATCTGATGGTGTATTTCAGCAAGCTATGTAGAATTTCCAGATGAATAAAAGTAAGCATTTAACATCTTTTAAAAATCTAAGTGTAAGTAAACATTGGCATTGCTCAGGAATTCAGAATCTCACTTTCTTGATGTCTTGTTAACTGATTATTATGAAAGCATTACTCACTAAAGAGCTCTCTATCTACGAGTATATGAATCTCTCTGTCTTCACATGGAACATTAAAATCTATATTTGCTGGCTAAGAAGGCTGCAGTGCCTGCAATGACCATGGTTCTGAATGTGAATTTATTTTTATGGGTACATCATAATGGCTCTGAATTGATACAACTTCAAAACTGTTAACCTCAAAGTATGTGCTGTGTAGATTTAAAAAACCTAAAACAACTTATTATACATAATAATCCCTTAGATGATTGAGCACTCCTGTTAATCTTTCAAACACATTGTCTTTGGAAACAGAGGCTTTGAGAAGATAAAAAATCATTCAACAATCTGTGCAAACCATCTAAATTTCAAGTGCATTCTATAAAAATGTTCCCATCACTGCACATAAGGATGAATAGTTGTTTTCAGCTATAATCTTATGACATTTTGTTTTGAAGCAACTGAAGTTATGGTAGTATTATATTTTAGTATGTTAACAAAATAACTTTAACTTTAATTCTGACAGATGACAGTGGTACCACTGTTATATGTGTGAGAAGTGTCAGTCCAAATATGGTAGAAGAATATGGGGAAATACATGAAAGATTGGCAAACTCGTTTGCTATTCAAGTACACAAACTGCCTTCAGTTTGGCTACCTTGACAGGATGAAAAAATATCTCCAAAGTGATTTCAGTGCATTCAATGTTCATTCCTTTTTCTTTATTTCTTGGTATACTCTTTCTTTAGATTTATCACTGAATCAAGACCATTGTTGTAACTGCATTTCTTAGCGAGTTTCTTTTTCATTGGAAAAAACTCTGGTTTGTTAAAAAAATTCTCTGATTGATTTTTCTTCTCATTACATAAACTTGAACTGAATGAACCTCTGAATGAACTGAATGAACTGAATGAACTGAAAGGTTACCTTGAGAGTAACCTTTCCCCTTTTGACAATTCAATTTGATGTGCATAAGAGCTTTCCAAAAACATTTTTTTTCATTAAAAAAAAGTTAAATTACCTTATTATTGACTGGCTTCTTAATCACTATATATAGACCCCCACAATGCAGCAAGCATTGTTTTAAACACTTCACATATTTGTGAATGTGTTCTTTGTGGTTATTTTAAACTAAGAAAAATAACTAAAATTATCCATTAATAGCTTACATCAATGGCTGTGCTGCAGGTTAGAGATAAAATGTCATGAGTATCTTTTAGTATTTCAAAATAATTTGCTAAACTCTGATTTCTCTTCAAATTGCATAAATCTTTCACCTTTTAGAAAATAATTTGCTTCTATTAAGAAAAACAGTGAAAACTAGGCAAGTTAGGATATCACTGTGTCCTAAAACACAACAAAGTGGAGTGATTACTTCACTTTCTGAATGTGAAATTACTACTCAGAAAACAAATAATTCAATGCTACACACCTCCTTTTAACTTTGGTATAGTTCTTTTGATCATTTGCATGGTCAGGTGTATCTAAGTATATACTAGACTCTGATCAAATATTTACTTTTCACCAATTTTATAAATCATATATGTCTAAAAGGATATATAACTTTACCCAAAGGAGTAAGTCTCCATTACCTGAAACAAGTAAATTGAGGATGAATAAAATACTCATGAAAACCTTAACTCATGAAGTGCTAAAAATTTCAAAATGCCAAATCACATTAAAAGTTTATATAAATTAAGGGTAGATAAGCATTTATTTCTCTTTTCAAGATGATATTTCATACGTCCTTATGTAAAGTCTCAAGTCTGAAGTAGGCATGCTTATATGGCCTACTGCAGTATATTGATTAGGCTCTTGTCCTTCCCTGTTCCCAGTGCCTTCCTCTACCCTCAGCAACTCAATCTCCTAGAGCAGAAGAAATAAATGAAGCTTTTTCCTCCTGCCTCTATGTTCTTTCCCCAAAGCTAAGAGAGCTGCTTCTGCACAGCCTTCACTGATGCCTCATTTCTTGATTTCTCAGAATGCACTGAATTTTGGATTTTCAAATCCCTTGATTTATCACATTTTACTTTAAGTCAGTAGAGCTTCATTATTTACAGTTTCCATATTTGCAAATTTGCCAACTTTCTAATATTTATTTGTAGCTCTCAAATTAATACTCCTGGTGCTTGCAAGGTTATTCGCAAATGTGGGCAGAGTGGTGAAATTTTGAGTTTCCAGATGTATATGTTCCCAGCTGCTGTGGTTGTACGTGGCAAGGTTTTGCCTTGCTTTAACTCTCAGAATAAAAACAAGTGACCATTAATTCTACTTAGTACCATGCTTTCAGCATTTTTGTACTTTTTGTTGGAGATACTGCTGTTTGAAATATCCCCCAAGCATGGTGCAGAAGTGCTGTGTGGAAGTGCTATTAGTCTCAGACTTTCCAAGAAAATGTGTGTGTGTTAGGTAAACTTCACTTAGGTCTGAGTCGCATTGTTGTTACCTATGAATTACATATATTAAAGAATGTTTCTTTAAATAAAAATACATCTAAAACAGTTATATGTAGATTGATTGACAAAATTGTGATTAAAGACTCACAGAAATCTAACTAACCTTATATTTCCCCTAGGAATAATGTTTCAGAATTTTCTAATTCAGTATTCTTCATGATGACTTTAAGGAACATAATTGTCACAAGTAATGAGAATTAGCTGTATATTGTTATGTATCACTATTAATAAATTATACTTTATTTTCTTTTGAATTATTTTAAAATTATAGTTTTTACACTTTTCTACAGTAACTTTAACCATTTTCGTGTTTTGTTGTTTTATTACTACACTTGATTCTCATTACTTACATGTTTATTTTGATATTTGAATTCTTATCTATTTAAATTTATTTAAGCAATGCAATACTGACAAAATTTTGGATTGTCTATTGTGTACAGATGGGAAAAATTCCACTGACTTCCATGAGGTACCAGACTTTCTTGGTGGGGGTGTTGGAAATGAGCCCTGTTCAAAATCAGGTTCTAGTGATATATACATATGCTTTATGAAATCAAGGAATAGGATACAGACCCTAAAGGGGTCTATAATTTATAATTATAATACAGTAAAATTTATAATATAAAAATCAGCAAAGATGAAGAGTGAATTGCCTTGGTCTTAGTATCTCTATATTGTAAGAGACCAGAAATTCAAATAGCAGTATTAACATTTACTTAAACAATACCAACTCAACTCCTTGTCAATGAACATTCCCATATGGCCTAAAAGGTGATGTTTATGAAGTAAAACTGAAAGAATGATAAATGGGGGAAGAAAGAGAAAGGTCAAGAACCATGTATAAAGGACCCTTGGACAAAGACAAAGGTGTGGGGGAGCATTGAGTGTGGACTGGAGGAAGGTAGGGCAGAGGCGAGTAATAGGGGGGGAAATGGGGACTACTGTAATTGAACAAGAATAAACAATTATTTTTTTAAAAAAGAAAGAATGATTACTTTCACATTTCAGAAAATTCTATGGTGAAACCTTCCCGGTGCCATGTAGTGAAACAAGAGCTGAATCACTAGGGTGGTGAGATTTATCAGGCACCTGCTGTGAAACACTTCAGGTCCCCTTGGGGCATCCTGTTACTTGTCCCAGCCACCACTGACATAACCAGCAGGACGCTGGTCCGTGTCAACAAGGTTTACATAACAATGGGTCACCAAAACCTTTCACCTGCCAATACAGACTTTCCTGTTGATGTTGTCAAAGAAAAATCAAAGCCTGACAGTAAAGTGGTAAAAATATATTTAACTCAGGAACTGTTACATTAAGGGAAAAGAGATCTCAGTATTGAACTGGGCTTCATTCTGAAAACATACAGCCAAGGAGCAAGGTGGTAGAGGTGGAGATATCAGTGGATGGAAAATTACTGAGAGGACACTTTGGAGTAAAGTGGGATTTCTGGGTAAGCCAACTTGACAGGCTTCTTTCTAAAGGCAGGTGAGGGTGATCAGATATAACTTGGGGAATGTGAGGATGAGGAATTTGATCAGGTATTGCACGTAATCAGTTATCAAGGATGACCACATATTGAAAGTGGAGAATTCTCCTTAAACTGACAGATTCCAGGAAAAAATCGAGACCTTTTCACATAACATTCTGCCAGCTTTTTGTGTGTGTCTGGTTGTCCTGACTGAGTCATATTTCCATGACAAAATCAAACATTTTTGTAAGTTTCAGTCATGTTTTCATTCTGTGAATTAAAAGTAGTGCTGGCTTCACTTGAACCCCTATGATCTAAGAGTGGGTGAAGGTGTTTCCCAGAGGGACATGGAAGTTTCTTTGGAAGTGTGGTATAGAGTTGACCCTTATCTTCTACACAAGACACATGCTATTCTGTTATAAAATACTACAAATAGTCGAAGAGGAATTTCCCTAGATCACAGAGCTTCTTATTGCAAAAACATCTAAAGACATAGTTGTATTTTGTGAAGAACAGACAAAATTCTTCTGGGTGAACCAAAATGAGAACAGACCATTGTTATTGTGTACATGATGGAATGAGGACATGAAGCCAGTAGATTAGCCTATTAAAGAAACAGGAAGAGAAAAATCTGCCACTAGTCAAGAGAGATGCTGGAAATAGCAGTTGAAACGCTATGTAGAATCAACGTCACCAAAGTGAATTGTGTTTTCATAGTTCCCATTGGCTCAGATATTTTTTTAAATAGATAAATTTAAATTCTATTATTTGGAGGGTAAAGCAAATTGAGTTAGTGGATTCAGACACAACTGCTTAATGATCTAATTTACAGTATTAATATTACCAGATTTAATTCAGCAATCCAGTTGGATGAAGTTTAGCAAAGGCTTACTTTATTTTTATTTTATGTTTATTCTTACTAATTCAAATTTCAAAATTTCTCCTGTATTTTCTTTATTTCAGGGTTTGGATTCCAGATCCCCACAATCATAAGAAAAGCATTTTCTCTCTCTACCTTAGTTTTCACATTTGTAACCTGAGACTAGTAATATCCACCTTATAAGATTGCTTGGTTAAGAGAAAGTACTTTGGAGGCAAAACAACTACGTCTAAGTCTCAGCTTGGTTATTTACTAACTGTATGATTTTGGATGAATTACTCTCAATTGTTGAGTTTTCTGAACCATAAAATCAAGATCATGTAAGTTTATCTATTTTGTAAATTATTATGAGAATTAAACAGATTGATGTCTATAAAATGTCTAGAAGAGTGCCTAGCATAATAGGTAGGTATCATATTGTTGGAAAATGATCAATGCACATTTGATTTCATTCATCATAAGTTATTTAAATTGGAAAACTGATTTAATAAAACTTTATTTTTTAAACATATTAGTTAATTAATTAGAGAAGTTCATTACAATACTGTTTTAGTTACCTACCTATGCACTATAGATACAATTTTTTATTGCATAACATTTTAGATCAAGTAGAAAAAACTGTCAAAATAATTATATTTAGACTGGAAACATGCCTTTATCAAGACATTACTTAGCATTGTGAAAAGAGTATGCTTCTATAATACAAAAATCATTGTATTTGTTCTGGATAGCTACATATGGAAAAATGTGATAATGATTGGCAATTAAAAGGAGCCAACTTTCAATTCACAACTAGAAGTGTGAGCTCTCTTTAAGTGTGAGTATCCAAGGTTTCTTTGACAAACAGTGAGCTTGCAAGTTACCCATCACATGATAAACCTTACGTAGCTATTATGGTGGAGTCCATTCAAAAAACTATTGGAGATCAGGTTCAATAACTGCTTTTAATCTCTTTCTGTGCTGTGATATTATGATGCAAGTTTATTCTCTCCAAATTTAAGTTACACCTTTGAAGAGAGAAAACTAAGGATGAGGAAAAATAACCATGTTTAACAAAGAAGCTGGATTTAAAACTAATTCTTAAGGATTGATGTCAAAGCAAGCTTTCATGTGTTTTTTAACTTTTTGAGAGATCTGAGCTACACTTGAAGGTAAATGGAATATTTAGACAGTTTAGAAGAACAGCTGTGTTAATCAGAGGCTGCTACTTAAAGTCCTTTTTCTTTTTTCGCTTTGCTGATTTTCTAAACAGGTCTCACATGGCATAGCTCTAGTGATTTAAAGCTATTTCTCTGTGACATGCAAGTAAAAAAGGCATTTATATTTTTCTTTTTTAAAAAATGAAATAACTTTTTGTATTTTTTTCTTTTTTTACTGCTGTTTAAGTACAGTTGTCTCCTATTCCCCCACCACCATTCTCCCTCACCCCAGCCATCCCCACCTCCCACCCTGGATCCTACCACCCCTTGGCTTTGTCCATGTGTCCTTTACAAACATTCCTGACAACCCTTCCACCTTTTCTCCCCATTATCACCTCAAACCCTCCTGTGGTTACTGTCAGTTTGTTCTTAATTTCAATGTCTCTGGTTATATTTTACTTCCTTATTTGTTTTGTTGATTAGGTTCCACTTATTGGTAAGATCACATGGTATTTGTCTTTCACTTCCTGGCTTATTTCACTTAGCACAACGCTCTCCCTTTCTATCCTTGCTGTCACAACAGGCAGGAGCTCCTTCTTTCTTTCGACTACATAGTATTCCATCATGTAAATGTACCATAGTTTTTTGATTCACTCATTTACTGATGGGCATTTAGATTGCTTCCAGCATTGGCTATTGTAAATTGTGCTGCTATGAACATTGGGAAGCATAGGCTCTTTTGAATTGGTGTTTCAGGATTCTTAGGGTGTAATCTGAGCAGTGAATTGTGTGGTCAAAAGGCAGTTCCACTTCTAGTTTTCTGAGGAAATTCCATACTGTTTTCTACAGTGGCTGCACCAGTCTGCATTCCCACCAACAGTATATTAGGGTTCCCTTTTCTCCACAACCTCTCCAACACTTGTTTGTTGATACATTTATGATGGCCATTCTCACTGTTGTGAAGAGGTATCTCATTATACTTTTAATTTGCATGTCCCTGATGGCTAGTGATGCTGTGCATCCCTTCATGTGTCTCTGAGCCCTCTGTATGTCCTCCTTGTAAAATTGTCTGTATAGGTAAGTCACTTGCCCATTTTTTAATTTGGTTATTTGTCTTCTTGGTATGGAGTCATGTGAATTCTTTTATATTTTGGAGATCAAACCCTTGTCCGAGGTGTCATTGACAAATATATTTTCCCATACTGTTGGTTCCCTTTATATTCTGCTGATGTTTTCTTTAGCCATGCAGAGACTTCTTATTTTGATGAGATCCCATTTGTTTATTCTTTCCTTTATGTCCCTTGCCTCAGGGGACATATCAGTGAAAATATTGCTGTGTGCAATATTTGAGATTTTCCTCCCTGTGTTCTCCTCTAGGACTTTTATGGTCTCATGACTTATATTTAAGTCTTTTATCCATCTTGAGTTTATTTTTGTATATGGTGTAAGTTGGTGGTTGAGTTTCATTTTTTTGCATGTAGCTGTACAGATCTCTCAACACCATTTGTTAAAGAGGCTATTTTTACTGCATTTTATGCTTCTGTCCTCTTTGTCAAATATTAATTGACCATAGAGACTTGGGTTTATTTCTCTACTTTCTGTTCTGTTCCATCAATCTGTCTGTTCAAATGCCAGTATCAAGCTGTTTTGATTACAGTGGCCTTGTAACAGAGTTTGATATCAGGTATTGTGATTCCTCCTACTTTATTCTTCTTTCTCAAAATTACTGCAGCTTTAGGGGTCATTTAAGGTTTCATATAAATTTTTGAAATATTTGTTCTATATCTGAGAAAATGTCATTGGTATTTTTATGGGTATTGCATTTAATCTATAAATTGCTTTGGGTAGTATGGACATTTTGATGATGCTAATTCTTCCAATCCACAAACACAGTACATGCTTCCATTTATTTGTGTCTTCCTTAATTACTTTCTTCAGTGTTGTGTAGTTTTCTGACTATAGGCCTTTACCTCCTTGGTAGGTTTCTTCCTAGGTACTTTGTTTTTCTTGTTGCTATATCAAATGGGATTTTTTCCTGATTTCTCTTTCTTACATTTCATTCTTGGTGTACAAAAATGCCTTCAGTTTCTGAATATTGACTTTGTACCCCGCTTTTTTGCCAGATTTACTTATTAGGTCTAGTACATTTTTTTGTGTATTATATAAGATTTCTATGTACACTATCATGTCATTAGCACACAATGACAGCTTTGCTTCCTCCTTTCCAACTTGGATGCCTTTTATTTCTTTTTCTTGTCATACTGCTGTGGCTATAACTTCTAATACTATGATGAACAGAAATGGTGACAGTGGACTTCTTTGTCTTGTTCCTGATATTAGCAAAAAAGATTTTAGTTTTTGCCCATTGAGTATAATGTTGGCTGTAGGTTTCTTGTACATGGCCTTTATTATGTTAAGATATGCTCCCTCTTCTTCCACTTTGCTGAGTGTACCCTTTTAAAATGCTGTTTCTGCATCTATTGATATGATCATGTGATTTTTGTCTTTCCTTTTGTTTATGTGATGTACGATGTTTTTTGATTTGTGAATATTGTACCATTCTTGCATCCTGGGATGAATGCCACTCAGTCACAGTGTATGATCTTTTTAATGTATTGCTGAATGCTGTTTGCCTATATTTTGTTGAGGGTTTTAGCATCTATGTTCATCAGGGATATTGGCCTGTAGTTTTCTTTCTTTGTGGTGTCTTTATCTGGTTTTGGGATTAGAATGACTCTGGCTTCATTAAAAGAGTTTGGGAATCTTCCCTCTTCTGGGTTTTTTTGGAATAGTCTGAGAAGGGTAGGGGTTAGCTCTTCCTTAAATGTCTTATAAAATTCTCCTGTAAAACCATCTAATCCAGGGCTTCTGTGTGCTAGGAGTTTTTTGGTTATTGCTTCAAACTCATCAGCTGCCATCAAAGTCTGTTCAGGCTTTCTGCCTCTTCTTCATTTAATTTTGTGAGATTATATTTTTCTAGAAATTTGCCCATTTCACCCAGGTTTTCAAATTTTTTGACATATAGTTGTCTGTAGTAATTTCTCACAATCCTTCATATTTCTGTGGTATCAGTTGTAATCTCTTTTTCCATTTCTGATTTTGTTTATTTGGGTCTTCTCTTTTTTTTTTTTGATGAGTCTGCTTAAAGACTTGTCAATTTTGTTTATCTTTTCCAAGAGTCAACTCCTGTATTTACTGATCCTTAGAATTGTTCTTTTAGTCTCTATATGGTTTAATTCTGCTCTCATCTTGGTTATTTCCTTCCTTCTATTTGCTTTGGGCTTTGTTTTTTGTTGTTCCTCAAGTTCTTGTTGATGTAGAGTTAGGTTGCTTATTTGAAATGTTTCTATCTTTTTTAGGTAGCCCTGTGTGGCTATGAACTTCCCTCTCATGACTGCCTTCACTGTGTTCCATAAGCTTCGGACTGTTGTGAGTTCATTTTCATTTGTCTCCAGAAACTTTTTGATTTCTTCCCATTCACTGTTTAATAGCATGCTATTCAATCTCCATGAAGTTGAGTGTTTTTGAGTTTTTTCCTTGATGTTAGTTTCTAGTTTCAGGCCCTTGTGGTCTGAGAAAATGTTTGATATTATTTCAGTTGTCTTGAATTTGTTGAGGCTTGTTTTGTGTCCTATCACGTGGTCTCTCTTTGAAAATTTCCCATGAGCATTTGAAAAGAATGTCTATTTTGCTTCTTTGAGATGACAAAGCTCCTTGCAAGGTGGGAAAGCTCTCAGAGTTTTTTTCTTTATTTTTATTTGTTAATCTTTTCTTTGTTTACATAGAGCCATAATCTGCCAGAGACTTGTAAGCTTCCCACAGGCTACACATGTAGAACCATAATAAAAGCAGTTTTATGCCAACACCAAGATTTTTGAGAACATAATATGTTGAGTACAGTAATTTTAAAGAAAACCCATGATAATCTCCTCTTCTATCATTAATGCACTTAATTTTTCCTGTTGAATATTGTATTAAGATCTAATGACAATAGACAACTGTAAAATAGCTTTCAAATATAAAATAAATACAATAATATTTATTGGTCATGTCCAAAAATTTTAGCAATTTCAGCAAGATACCACCCTCTACCAGGAAGGACAAAAGTTAATTATTAGTGACAACTTTAGACCCTGTCAGTCTGCAGAAGCACCACCTGAATCTCCATAGCAAACTTTAATAACCAACATTTATCTATTATTAGTTTTTCATATATTTCCTTGCCACAATTTGCTTATTGTTTTTGTGCTAAGATCTATGTAAATTCAAGTTCTCACAAAAACTTTAAATTATTCATTTTTCTTTGTGTATCATCTATGTATATATTAAATATACACTTTAATAAACTTATTTTTCTCCTATTATAGATGGGTACCAGCTCAGAACTGAAAATTACTCTCAACAAGTCTTCAGTGCTTTGTCAATATAACTGAATTGTTTCTTCAAAGTTGTCATAAGCCCTATGTTGCTTCCCAATTGTAGATATTGGTTAAAGGAAAAACTTTCTTAACATAAACTATGAAAGATAAGAAATATTCTCATGATTACCTGCTAACATTGATATTGTCTCTGAGATTCTAAAAGATGAAGTGAAATATTTGCTACCATCTGGTATAGGAATCTTTTTAGCACATATTTTCATATTTCAGTTTATTTATCCTTTACTGATTTATACATGCAGAGAAGCATTTGTTAAACATACTAATGAGCACCTCCAGTCTGCTAGGTGTGATGCTTTTGTTATAGACACTAAATAACAAGCCTTTATATAACACTTATTACATTGCAAGGGTTTTACATACATAATAAATTTCTAAGTCCTGAAGAATAGCATTGTTTAGAACAGGAACAGACAAGCTATTGTGATTTAACATAGAACAGACAAGACACTGTCATTTAAAATGTATATCTGTGGAAGGAAAGTGTTTGGAACACAAAAAGGAGTAATTAGTGTTTTTTTGGAAGCTGATTTGAGGAAGGTTACATGGAGAAGATTTTGGGGAGGTGGTACTAACAAGGAAACTGAGAGCATTCTCAGATTCACAGTAGAAAAATAACAGTGTGTTTGAAGAACATAATGTAGTTTAATATATTTGTTGCCAGGATGTGAAGAGGGTATAAGAAGAGAAACTTTTGAGATCTACATCATTAATTCAGGTTTTCCCAAAACTGAAGTGACAAAGTTTAACCATTCAGTAATTATATAGGAAGATGACATAGTCACACTGGTATTTGAGAAAGATCAATCTACCAGCAATATACTAATTTAAGCAAAAGCAAATGCAGAGTCAACTTGTTGGTGGTGGAAATCAGGGTCTTGCACAGGATTGCAAGGAAAGCATTGCAAGGACCCACAGATGGGAGACTGTGGTGTGGCAAGATCATTTATTTGAATGGAAATTCACCCCTGGGTTTCCAATGTTTCATCTCCTTCCATTCCACCATAGAAAAAGTTCAACCTTTTCCTAAGCAAAGCCAAAGCAAAAGCCAGTGTCCAGAGCTGCTTCTTCATATTAAAGCTTATATGTCATATATATGAGGCTCACTTTAAATACAAGGACACTGGGGACACACTCAGAGATGGAGACAGCTAGTGGGAAGGAAGGTTAGGGGGTGGAGGGATTGAGCAAAAAAGAAAAAGGACTCATGGACATGGACAACAATGTGGTGATTGCCAGGAGGAGAGGGGTATATGGGACTAAACGGTAATGGGAAAATATAATAAAGATGAAATAAAGTATAAAAATTTAAATAAAGTTACACCAAAAATACATACATACATACATGCATACATACATACAAGGATGCCATCAAAGATTGGGATATTTAGATTTAAAAGACATAAGATAAGTTGAAGCTAAATTTCACATAGGTAGAGAATGATCTGTATAAGAGGGATACAGTTTTTTGAAATGCATATTTGTGATTTTCTTTTAAATATTTTTTCTATGTTACTTTCTATCAAACTAAAGGCCTTTGTTGACTTAGAGATGATTAGTAATCTAAAGTTAAAAGAAGACGAGAAGTAACATTTGGTGTTCAAACATAAGATTACATAAAGAGTTTAAACACATGAACCTCAATCAGAGAGAGGCAAGACCCAGAAGAAGGACAGTAACAAGAAAAAAACCAAATCACACTATGGCTGGCATCTTCCAATGAGTTTTGTGGTCCTGCTTTTCTGTAATTTGTCAACCTTATGGAATTAACTATATTAGAAATATGGAAGCTCTTTACATCTGCCTGATCTCTTGAAATACATATTTACTAGCCAAAACAAAGTAACTTTACTTTCTTGATATTTACAGTAAATTAACATTGAAAATTTCAATGATGATATTAGGTCATCATAATAAAAGTAAATTTTTATAACAACAGAATTCAGATTTTAAAATGGACTGGAGTGGAAAAATCACTGATCTATATGTTAAAACATACTGATTTTTGTCTTGGCTATGGTGAGTTCTGGAAAGTCTCTAGAGCCAAACATTCTCATGTATAATTAAATGAGAGTCAGATAAGAAATCCAAAGCCTATGAATAAATTGATTGCTTATCAAGCAAAGTACATAATTTAAAACACCTACACAAATTAGTCAACTGATCGTGGACAAAGGAGGAAAGGAAATACAATGGAGAAGAGACAGTTTTTCAATAAATATTTTGGGACATTGGATATTACCTATTTAAAAATGAATCTAGATACAGATCTATGCCCCTCACAAAAGTTAACTTAAAATGGATCATAGACTTTTACGTAAAACACAAAACTTTAAAGCTCCTAGAAGATCACTTTGGAGAAAATCTAGATGAGCGTGGGTTTGGCCATCAATTTTAGATACAGCATGAAAAACACGATACATGAAAGAAATAATTGCTAAGTTACACTCTACTAAAACAAAAAAAAAAAACTTCTGTTCTATGAAAGACATGGACAATAGAACGAGAAAATACATCACAGACTGATATTTGTAAAAGTTGCATTTGAGAAAGGATTGTTATCCACAAAGAACACTTAAAACTCAACAATAAGAAAACAAACAACCTGGCTTAAAAAAGTCAAAGATATGAACAAATATCTCAACAAATAAGGTATACAGGTGGTGAATAAGCATATGAAAAATGTTCCACATCATATGCAATCAGGTAAATGCAAATTAAAACAATGAGACACCACTATACACTTATTAGAATGGCCAAAACTCAAAACACCAACAACTCCAAATTCTGGAAAGAATGTGAAACAAGAACTTCAATTCATTGCTGGTGGGAATGCAAAATGTTAGTCACTTCAGAGGACTATTTGATGGCTTCTTACAGAAGTAAACATAGTCTTATCATAAAATCCAAAAATTGTACTCTTATACATATTTATTCAATGAAGCTGAAATTTTATGGCTGCACCAATAACCTAGACAAGGGTGTTTATAACAATTTCATTCATGATTACAGAAATTTGGAAGGAACTGAGATGTCCTTTAGTAGATAAATGGATAAATTGTGGTGCAATCATAATATGGAATATTATTCAATAATAAGAAAATAAGCTATCAAGTCATTAAAGACAAGGAGGAAGTTTAAATCTTAATAAGGTATATGACTTAATGAAAAGAAGTCGATCTGAATTCCTTTTGAATATTAGAGTCAAACCCTTTACCTTTTACTGTTCTGGGGGCGGAAATGAAGTGGATGTAACAATGTGAACAATTTGGGTGTTCCCTAAAATTGCTCTCTGCTGGGAGGCTCAACCCCTCACTTTCATCATGAATTACATTCTATGACAATAGTTTCCAGTATTTTATAATTTTGTAATAATTTGCATAAAAATTGTGAATATATAGCTCCAATACATAAGTATCATTTATTTATAAATATTATACATGTTCTGTCAAATAAATGTTATATATAATGAAACCTACATAAAAGATATATTTTTAAAGCTAATGGTAAGTTATAAGCCAAGATGATTTTACTACTTGGAAAATCTTAAATAATAAATGAAATACAAAAGTAAATGCAAATTTATATGTGCACCAGTGCATGGCCGACTTCTCAGTTGAAAGCCAAGGGCTTAGGAAAGTACAGTCAGGGTGGTCTCAATCAAACCTGGGGACAGCAATTATTTAAGTCAATAAACACAGATTTGTGCATTACTTGTATATATCAAGACAACATGTACAAAATTCTGGGGGTAACAATTAAACCTTTTCTTCAAAAGCCTACATCTAGAAGGCAACTATGTCAATTACATAAATATCTATTATAGGAAAATTGGAATCAAATATTATGCTGTGGAGATGTGAGTCCCAGTCTGGGAGGGAATCCACATTCTTTCCTTCTGTCACCCCAGGTGGTCATAAGAATATTGCCCTTTTCTTGATAAATTTGCAAACTAAAGCACAGACAAACAGGGCTCCTTTAGAAGAGAAAGCTGCGCTGTCAGCAGTCATTGCCACTTGAAAATTAGGAATGAAACAGAAGGATGGGGTGAGTTGCTGTGGAAAATATTTCTCCAGGCGGTCTCCTCAAAGCATGTGCTAGGCACCAGGAAAGGGACAGGATTAAACGCACAGAAAGCACACCAGCATCCCTGCCAGCCTTCCCTTCCTGCACTGCACCTCAGAGCACCTGACACGCACCTGAGTCGTTATCAGGGGAATTGGGGGTCTTGGAAACTTACGTATTTTTGACTTAAAGATAGATTCCCATTCTCACTTTATGAATATTGACATTTAAAATTGTATACATTTTTAACATTGCTATATTCTCTGACACAAGGATTCTGACGTGCTGGCAGGGTCCCTCATGAAAGCTGTGAATTGCCAGATGGATGGATACATAACATCTTGACTGGCAGATTATCTTTACCATCTAGATAAAATTCAACATAGAAAAAGGGAACAAAATGCTTCTGATTTCCAATTGATCTACCAAAAAAAAAATACTGAAATCAAATTGTGAAATATTTGTATAGATCAGAAAAAATCTGAAAAAGTCAAAATGTTGCTCATGGGAGATTTCAATTACCCAAATATTGACTAACAGCTATGCAGGAAATGTAACAGTATGTCTTTTAGAAAAAAGTCTGTTTGTTAATAATTCAATGTGATGAACAGCTACTCTGGCAGGATAGACAGAATCAGTTTGTTATATATCATAAGGCTCTCAATCAGGAATTATTGATAAATAAATATGAAACCAGTGTCTTTGAATAATAATAATAATATAGTTTACAAAAAATAAATCAGTCTCAAACCTTCATATTACAAATTCTGTTTCATTTTCTCCAGTTCTTACACCATCTTTGCTGCCCAGGAATGCCTACTTTCAACTATGCTCCTCAGTCAACTGTCCTATGTTTTTTAATTTTGTGAGAGGTATAGTGTAAGGTACATGAGAAAGAGAGAGAGAGTAGGGAAAGAGATTTTAAGTCAAAATATTTAAGTATAAAGTCTGTTGAATTTAAAATAAAGTTAGTACTACTAAAGTAATTTTCTTTAGGCAGAGATTTATCTTGGTGCTATCAAGCATCTTTTCTATTCCCTTTTTCATCTTTTTTTCCAGGTATAAGCCCTAGTTTTTCAAGTTTAGAAATCTCACAAGGAAAGCAAACAGAAACTCAAAGAGACACAGATAACATTACGGTGGTTAGCAGAGGGAAGGGAATAGGGGCATAGCAAAGGATAAGGGGGGTGAGATATATGATGGCAGAAGATGATTTGATTTGATTGGTGGGCACACAACACGAATATGCAGATAATGTATCATAGAAATGTTCACTTGAAACCTATAGACTCTTATTAACCAATGGCACCCAATAAATGTACTTTAAAAGGAAGTTTCATTAGGAAGTAAACCAATGGGTTAATCCATTTTAATTTGTGAAACACTGATTTTTGTAAAGAACCACTACTCCCAAAAGATATGTATATTGTAATTACACAAGCACTAAGGCAGAGAGGGAAAAAATGTCAAAATGGAACTTAGAAATAAGAAGCAGAGAAGTGTTTAAACTAGCACACGAAGGAAAGGAGGTAACTGGAACAGAGCTGTTTCGGGGTCAATCTGCTAAGCAGATGCCCAGGGCACCAACACAGAGGAGCAGGTACATTGCTGGGAGTGGCATGCCACTTCTCTTATACAAGAATGATGCAAAATAAAGCTATGCTGAGAGACGATTATTCACTTACCAGATGTATAAATATCCCCAGGTTTGGGAACATACTCTTGGCAAGGCAGCTAGGAAATCAGGAACCTGATACATTGCTGCTGGGAGTGTAAAACAGTACAACCCTGTAAGTCAGGAATTGAGCAATATCTATCAAAATTTCAATTACATGCTTTTGACCAAGCACTATGCTTCTAGGAATTTAATCTACATATATGGTTGTACATATGCAAAATGACATAATTATGTTTATTTGTTACAGTATTGCTTACAATAGCCAAAGAATAGATCCCTCAAATTCCACTGAAAGAAGAAAATGTAAATAAATGATAATACATCCATGTAATGTGTAATATATAGATACAAAGCAATGAGCAGTTATCTGTACCCTGACATGGAAAGTCATCCAAGGTAAAACAAATACATACATATATATATATATGTTCTATATATAATATATATATATTCAGAACAATGTGTATAATGTGTCACCTTTGGGGTAAGAATGGAGAAAATAGAACCTATATTTATGTTTAGTTAAATATACTTAAAGAAATTCTGAAAAGATATATAAAAATCTAAGAACAATGATTTATACAGCGAGGAAGAAGAAACAGACAGGGAAGCAAGCAGGGAGTGAGGGAAACATTTCACGTATACCACTTTATACTTATAGACATAACAATACTTATTGGACAATTAAATAAAGCTTTTATGTTATAGGAATGAAATTGGAAATGTGGAATCATTTATCTTTTGCATCTGCACAAAATGTAAATTGAAATGTTCAAAAAATACAATTCATTGCATTCATTGCATTCGGGTTGAGTCAGAATAAGGTAGGTTATACTACCGTATCAAACAACTCCCAAACATCAGTGTTTCACAAAAGAAGTTCCTCATGCTACGTGTTTGTTGAGGGGCTGCCCCATTTCTTTTTCCTTTCATCTGCATTCCAGGTCAGTGTTAATCGGACTGCTCCTATCTGGGAGTCTCATGCCAGAAGGACAATGTGAGAGGTGAACATAAGCTCATAAAGACTTCTTAAAATTTATATGCATTATTTATTACCTAGGAACACCTTATTGGCGAGTGCAAGTCATATGACTGCTCCCAAATTCAACAAGGTAAGAGGTATAATCTTCTCATGAAGGAAGGGCGCATCCTGAGTCCTGTGGTCAGGCCTGAATTTAGGACAAAAAGACTTACCCTACTCCCCCAGGCAGGAAATACTTTTAAAAAATAATACCTATTACCGAATATACTTTATTATTTTTTATTAACACCTTCATTGTTTCTCTGTTCTCATTCAATGAATCCTGAACTAGGCCCAACATTAATTCTAACCTTGTAAAATTAATACAAGCTTTAAGGAATCTACCTGGAGTTTCTAATGCATACCTCACTGCTCTCTTACTAGAATAGACCATGGAATTATCAAAATTGCTAGGAAATAGTTTACTCTGAGAGTTGGTCAGTCCTCTTTTTAAAGTCAGGTTTTAACGTTTTCCAATGGATCACTGCAAATGGTAAAACCTTCCTTTGTATTGAAGCACCCTTAAGAATGTGGGCTATTCAACAAAGTGGAAATGATGTGAAAGAATACTTTTAATTGCAGATGAACAGAGATTTCTTAAACAACTGAATTAATTAAAGAAACTTGCATTTTAACAATCCTTCCTAAATACAGAAACATTTTCTCATACTGAAATAGCTGATCGAATATTATCCACAAAATAGACTTTAATTAAAATTATAAACTCTATTACTTAATTTCCTTTAGTCCCTCTTCAGTTATTCTCAGCTACTTTATACCTCATTCAGAAAAGTAGGACATTACATCTGCATTAATTGAATACCATTTGAATTCTGTATCTTTCTCCAAAATAATATTACCTATGAAATCTGTTAATCACATAATAGCTATGTGGATTTATTGACAAGAAAAAAACATAAACCATTTTTGGCTCTCATCAAAACTTTCTTTAGGGACTAAAAAAAAACCCTAAACAAAAAGAACATTTTTCATTTTAAATGGTCACCTAAGAAAGAGTACTGATCATAATTTGAATTTCATTTTAATGCTAATTCTAAATTGTCTATGCTAATGTGACTGAAACTGAGAGGTGAATGAAATTGCATGACTGAGGTAGAATAAAGTAGGGAAAATGATCAGAGCTTAGTTTGCAAAGTAAGATCTGAGAAGAAATACTGAATAATGAGAAAAGTAGCCTAGTTGAAATAAAGGGATTATGATGGTATTGAAAAGCAGCTTTGGAAAAGGATGTTAGGACAAATCATAGAAGACTTAGGTAGCTAACTGAGGCTCTTAGTGGAAATGAGCAGATAGGACAGGTTTTTAAATAAGAGACTGCAAAAGTGTAGAGGGAACAAAGCACATGGAGCAAACTGTATTGGAAGAGGGTAACTGGAAGCAGAGAAATCATTCTACGTGCAATAATGAGGGATGATGGAGATCTAAGTTAGAAACAGCGTGGTGCCTGCGGGGGTGGGGAGGGGTATAAGGAGACTAAATGGTAACGAAAAATGGAATAATTTTTTAAAAGGAAAATGTCTTTATGAAGAGATGCAAAAATTAATTTGAATAAATAAAAAGTATAAACTAACAATATTTGAACAAATTTATATAAGAGATAAAAAGGAGAAAGTCATCTAAACTGACTGACTTTGAGGCCAGGAAAAGTAGAAATGGGTGGCCAGGAGAATCAGAATCCATAGCCAAAAGAAGATTGAAGATCGGGCTTGCAGATTAGAGCGGGAAATGTGTGCACATACAATGCATGCCGGTGTGGAGAGCTTTAAAAATTTATGTTTACTAATGTTGAAAAAAGTGATCAGATCCTATAAATTAAATGCAAAGCAGATACTTCAAATGCAAAATTCAAGTTTAAGAGACAAGACAGGAAAGAATTCACCCTTCTTTTCCTCCCTTCCTTCCTTCCTTTGTTCCTCCCTTCCTTCTTTCCTTCTTTTCTTTTGTTCCTTCCTTCCTTCTTTCCTTTCTTCTCTCCTTCTTTTCTTTTTTCGTCTCCTCCTCTTGCCCTCCCTTCCCTTACATCCCCATCCCCACTTCCATCTCCACTTCCATCTCCATCTCCATCTCCAAGTCTGTCTCTATTTCTACCTCTCCCTCTCCCTGATCACTCAGGCTGTTCTGCGTGTACTTAAGGATAATGACCATTCTTATCGGGTGAGTAGTCTCTAAGTGTAAAATAGGACAACTTAGTTAATAGCGTTGTTCCCACCTTCTATCTCTCTTGAAGGGTCTGCTTTAGTGCATGCATGTAAAAAAAGGTTACAATGATATTAGTCACAAAAATTGTTAGATTTGTAATGTTTTCATTAATTCCTGCTTTATTATTACAAAATGATCTTGTTTATTCCTAATAATTGTTTTTGCTCTGAAATCCATTTTGTCTGATATTAATATAACCAGTTCTACTTTTTGAAAAAATTAGCATTAGCATGATTTGTCTTTTCCATTCCTTTCCTTTTAATCCATTAGTATCTTTATTTTTCATGTGAATTTTATTTAAATGAAGCATATGATAGGCTCTTAATTTTTTTATTTGGTCTGACTATTTCTAACTTTTAATTGGCATGTTTTTTCCACTCACTTTTAATGCAGTTACTGATATTTTCATATGTTAGGTTTAAATCTACCACTTCATTTTTTTTCTCTTTGTCTCCCATGCTCGCTGTTCCCTTCTTTTTCAACTTCCCTTGGGATTATATTTTTATGATTTCATTTAATCTCTTTTGGTGGCATATTAGCTATGACCCTTTCTGTTATTGATAGTTTACTGATCATTAAGGGCTTAGAGTATACCATATCATATTCTGTCTTCCACGTATACTATGTCACTTCAATCAGCATCTAAGTAAAAATTTTTAATAATATACTTTCATTTACCTCTTCCAATGATTATACTACCTTTGCACATATTATAAAACCCAGACTGTATTGTAATTACCTGTTTTTAAACAGTTAATTATGTTTTTAATAGCTTTAAAAAAGAAAAGTCAAAAAAAGAAAAAAGCCACATAAATTCACTTACTATTTCACATACTGTTCATTACCATATAGTTCTAGATTTCCCTCTGGTATCATATTTTTTCTGCCTTAAGTATTTGTAAGATTTCTTGTAGTGGATATCTCCTGAAAGTGAATTCTTTTGACTCTTGAATATCTGAAAAACTCTTTATTTCACCTTTATTTTTTTAAAGAATATTTTCCCTGGTACAGAATTATCATTTGACTTTCTTTTGTTTTTAACACTAAAAATATTTCCCTACCTTCTGGCCTATACTTGTAATCATTTTGTCTTACCAACCTCTGTTCCTCTGTATTTAAATTTTTTCCTTCTGACTGGTCTTAATTTTTTTCGTCATTGGTTTGTAGCAATTTGATAAGAATGTGTTTTTCTGTATTTTGTTGCCTTTCTTCTTTTCATGTTTCTTTTGTTTGAAGTTTCTTGATCTTAAATTTGTCTATTTATAGTTTTCATCAAATTTGTAAATTTGAGAGGTATTATTTTAAAAAACCTTTTTTCAAATTCCCCCTTTTCTTCTTTGGGGACCCCATTTGCACACAGGTTAGAGCGCTGAATGTTGGCCCACAGTGTAGTGAGTCTCTGTTCCTTGTTTCAAGTCTCATCCTTCTGTACTTCATTTTTAATAGTTTTCATTGTTATGTTGTCAAGTTAACTAAATTTTTGTCATATTTGATTCTGTTTTAATCCTATCCATTGAATTTTTTTTTCTTAACCACTGTAGTTTTTATTTCTAGCAATGAGATAGGCTTTTTAAAAATTACATTGTTCATGTCTCCAATTAATGTGTTTGACAATTTTTACAGTTTTGTGAATGTGTGGGATACAATTATAATAACTATTATACTTCTATGATAATGCTAGCTTTCGTTTCAGTTATAAGTTGTTTTTGATTAATTTTTCCTTTAATTATGCTTATTTCCATGCTTGGTAACTTAAAAGTTGTTTTATTTTTCTTATGGTATAATTAACATACAACATTATATGAGTTTCAGGTGTACAACATTATGATTTGCTTTTTGTAAACATGAGAGAATGATTACCACAATCATACTAATTAACATCCATCACCTTACATAATTACTTATTTTTTTCTTCTAATGAAAGTTTGAAGTTTCTGCCTTAGCAACTTTTAAATATGCAATATAGTATCATTAACAATAGCCATTATTTCTGTATGTTACATCGTTACGAAACTTATTTTATAATCAAAAGTTTGTGCCTTTGACCTACTTCACCCAGTTCTTCCAGCTCCTACACCCAGCCTCTGGCAACCACCAGTCTATTCTCCTATGAACTGGGTTTTTTTTGTTTGTTTATTTGTTTTGTTTTTTTAAATTCCACATGTAAACAAGATCATAGAGTATTTGCATTTCTCTGTCTGATTTATTTTACTTAGCACAATGCCTTCGAGGTCCTTCCATGTTGTCACAAATGGCAAGATCTTATTCTTATTTATGGCTGAGTAATATTCTTCTGGTAGTTTCTCACACATATGTGCAGAGAAATACTCTGATTAATATTACAGAAGGATCCACTGCAGATTCCCAGAGCTCTCTCTCTGCTCAGCTCTAAACTTACAAATACTCTTTGCTGAAAGCTGTCTCCCAGAATCGTTCATTCTGTCCCATTAATGAGAGCATCCACCGGTCCCTTCCTGGTCTTCCTCTTCCTGAACCACAGCCTGGGAACTTTCTTATAAAAATATGCCTTTGTAGTTGCTGAGCATATTATTTGTTTCTTATCTATGAGAACAAAATATCTTTATTGCTTAATACCCAATGTCCTAAATAGTTACTTCATACATTATGTCTGGCTATTTGGGTTTTTTTCAGGTGGATTTATAAAATCCTTGTATTATAGCTCCATTTTATCCAGAAGTAGACATATCCGTGCTTTTAATCAATAGAAATTCACAGAAGGAAACAATTAAAAATAAAATGCATATAAGAACATAGCAAAGGTCTTGAAACTAAATTTCCTGGATTTAAATACCAGCTTTACTGCTGTAAGATCAGGCAATTGTCCTGAATATCTATGGTTTATTTACTTCATGTGTAAAATTAAAGTTGATAAAATTAACCACCTCACTACATTAATAAGGGGGTTCATTCAGTTAGTATATAAGAAGTGTTTAGAACATTGCGTTTCATGGCAAATTTTCAACAAGTACTAGATATTATTATTATTAGTTGTAGCAGTAAAGAAACTATTTTTATTATCATTACTACGAGGAGAATATAGAATAAGTCCTCTTTAGGGACTAGAAATGGACAATGGAAATGCATCAGTAAGCAAGGTCACTGCCCTTTCTCTCCAGCAATGGATAGATCTCATCTATGTCTCTCAGTGTCTTCATTCCCTCTGCTTCACCTAGTGGCTGTGGCTTAACACTCCTGACCTGAACCGCTGAGTTCCTATGGACTACTGCCAAGAAATTGACTAGCATCATTGACTCAGTTGGAACAATACACCTAGCTGACTAGGTGGGAGGAGAATTCTGGGAAAAGAAATACCGTGGACTAGAGAGGTGTTCACCATGGGGACAAAGTGCTGGTAGGGGTCCAGGATGGTACATTAGAGCCATTCATACAAGTCTGTGCATAAGGGCTGAAAGACCTTCAGAGATTTTTTTTTTTTTTTTTTTTTTTTTTTAGATATGAGATCTCAGAGGTATATGATTTGAGGTTGGTAAAAGAACAAGGCTTAACAGCAGAACTGGGATTAACCTGGAAACCAAGACACCAGAAGTGAAAAACTGCTTTCTGTGTACTTAACACATGCCTCCCTCCATTTAGTTATTCAGCAAACCTCACCACAAATGAATAGGTGTCATTGTAGTACAGCTCTGTTCTTAACTAGCTGGCTGAAGAATTTTTCAAGATGAGTGAAATAATTTCATGAGTAATGATTTACAAGTGGCAAGTTAGGTATGATTTTTTAATTATGGAAAGAGATCGAATTTACTCCCATTATTTCATTTACAAATTTTGCTGATTGCTCTTTTCAACAAGAAATGAGCAGCCTTGAGTTAACATTTAAAAAAGCAATATTAATGTGGATCAAAGGATGTTAAGTTCATTTGTCTCAGTGTGTTTGTATTAGATCTTTTTTTTTTTAAGTCTCTTTGGACAATTTACTTCTAAGTACACACTAAGCTATTAGTTATAATCTTTCTGCAAAGCTAAAATTCTTTAACAGACCAATTCAAATATTTCTGTCTCAGTAGAATTATCTATGGGAAAGGGTGTTCAGAAATACAATTGTCACAACAAAGGAAAAAGTGTCTGGTTAAAAGTTCTTGAGCTCTTGACTGACAGTCCTCTTGGTGGATGGATTTCTGCTTTCTCAAAATGAAATTGTCTTGTTGTTTATAATAAATTACTTACTCAGTTATCCCACAAATGAAATTTTATTCCCATAAATAATGTATGAGTTCTCTTACCGAAGGGAGTTTATTTTCCAGACCAAGTTTTAAATGCTATTTTTTTCTATAGGTTCTAGAATAAGGAAGACATTAGTGCTTCAAGAAATCTAACATCTTGTTTAATAAAAGCACTAATAGATTATCTTTGAAACATGCAGATGAAAAAAAATAAAGCATCATGTGCATTGAAATTTAATCCAGTTTCAAATGTAAGAGAGGAACTTTTTAAATGAATTAGGGGTATAAAAGCAACAAATTCTTAGGTCACTCAAAGAAATGTTTTTCTAAACCAGACAGGGTAGCATCTGGAGATGGCTTATAGAAAGAGACCTTAAGTATTTGAAGAAACTGAAGGTTTTATTGTCATCATTTATTTCTTTATTTTGTTGCTGATTTTTAAAAAATCTCCTGTATCATGGGAACCACAATCAAGGCCAGGGTCAGAGTCAAGCTTACTTCATATAAACCTGTGTTCACTAGGGTTTATCAAACTACATATTAAAGTATTTAATCAAGTATATCCCTACATGTTACCAATCAGATGCTCATTTCTAACACAACAATGGTGAAACTAACACCCTAAATCAATGTACCAGATACAGAAGGAGAAGAGTAAGTCTGTTAGGATTGGGCAAAAAGGGAAAGAGACTCGTGGACGAGGACAACAGTGTGGCCATCGGTGGGGGGAGTATAAGAGGACTCAATGGCAATGGAAAAAATACAATAAAGATTAAATTCTAAAATATTTGAAAAAGCAAAAGCTATTTTGCAAATGATCTTGTACAAAGTCTTTTGGAGCTACTCTGCGTGAAGGAGAAGACGTACAACAGAAAGGAAGGAGGCAGACAGGAATGGATTCGGCTCCTCCAGGTTCAAATCTAATGGTTCGTTAAGGTTCTTTTCTGACTGGATATCAATAATCACCTTTTGAATCCTATTTTGGTGAATCTGGGTTTCTAGTCGGTTTCTGCTGTTTTATGATCATGTAAATTCCATGAAGTCAGAGACTTTTTACACCTTTGGTTACTGTTGTATCCTTGAGTCCAGGGAAATATCTGACTCATAGGACATTTTCCATTAAATATTTATTACCAAATGTTGCAAGAGTTTACACTATTTGGAAAGGCACTGAAACAGTCTCCTTGCTCCCCTTTTGAGAAAAGGCAGGGACAGAAGAAAAGAGAATTTGCAGAAAGTTCATAAATGTCTTGAGCACAGAAAATCTATATGATGTATCTTTATATTTTCATAACATAAAAACCTACAGGAAAAGAACATAGTAGTTTTAAACATAGGAGATAATCAATAATTATTATTGATGAATTTTCTTCCAACAGTTTATTCCCACAGATGAAACACATAGAGAATTGTGAATGCCTTGATTTTCTGTACGCTTGGGAAGACCAGTTCAAGGACGGACTCCCTCATACTGTTTCTTCTCCACAGGTTTCTGAGAGCGGATAAACCAATCCAGGCCCTCCTATTTCCCAAGGTGCTTACATAGCTGACTGGGCTGGCATTGCCCTGCTTTCACGGAATAAAGATTACTCTGCATGCATCCATTAGGATGGGAGGCTTATCTTCTCTTTCAGCATCACTCTCAGCAGTTTTTGCAAAACTAAAGTGCTTGAGAAACATTTATTGACTGAACAAATGGTAGTGGTAATTGTTTGCATGGTGAGCCTTATCACGATAGACTGCGGGAGGGGGATAAAGAGATGCACTTATTACTACTTATAGATAATTTGCCTGTTATTGATTTTGGATCTCAGTTTAAATATGAATAAACTTAAATTTTGAGACAGTTTGACAGAACAGATCAGGGATCAGAGATCACTATCTTTCACTGCCTGAATACAATGTCTTGAAAATTATGTTTCCCCTTTGTCATTCTTTTTTTTCTTGGGAGGAAGGGTTTACCTGGCTCCTACCGCTTCACATTGGCTGGAAGCAGCTTGGAATGCCTTTTTTAATACTTAGTTATGCACTAGTGGTAGCAACGCCTTCCAAAGATTGGGTTGTGTCTCTTACATCCCAGCAGCTGATACCGTGCTCTTTCCCCTGTGGCCACCCAAGTCGGGAAATCAAAGGATTCAGAGACAAGTGACTCATCTCACTATTATCTATATTACCCTCTAGCAGAATTTTTACTTCCTCTCCCTGCAACTGTAGGCTTTGTATGTCCAAGGGAGGAGGGCTTCCACCAGAAGGAACCTCAGTGGCCTCATTAAAATGAACTCAAGACTGCTCCTGGGCTCCTTTGGACTCGCATGCCAGTGAATAAACAAGCGAAACAAGGGGTGATGATGATTGACTTTTTTTTAACCATGTAGAGAATTGTTTTTTACACAATAGTGTTAAGATGGAACGTGAGAATGAACATCATTCACAAACAGATAAAGGGACTTTTTGAGGAAAGGTAGATGGCACACCTTTTCAGTTATAAAAGGGAGACTTGTAGAAATTAGCAGAAGTATGCTTTTGCTATTGTCTTTATTTGAACGTTAAGTGTTGATAAAGGAGTTGTGTGTAGACTCAAGTTGATAACGGATGGACTCTGCTGGATTTACATTGGGCCGATTTAGCTGAACTGTGACTCTATTTGCCAGAATTTCTTCCCCTGCGCTGTTCACTTTAGTGTGCGCCACAAGAGACATTTCACACAAGGTTAGGAAGGTAGAAGGGCAGCCACAAGCATCTTCTTGTTAACCCAAGTGAGGTTGGTGCAGGCACAAGGAGCTTCTGAAGTCTGTGCAATGTGTCATAATCTGTCAGTATCCCTTGTCATTGTGCCAAGTAGCCAGGCCAGCGGTGACTCCAGATCATGGCAGACTCTCTCCTATAGGTTCCCCAGTGCCTGGCCTGGGTATGTGTTAGGTGACGGAGAGTGGCGGCCTGTTCTGTTAACTACGCCATCTGTGAAGTTGGAGACTTGCAGGCAATGAGGCGGGTTGCTATTTGTCCCCATAATGCAGTTCCGATGTGGTTTCCTGCTCGTCTTCACAGCTTCCAATTTGTTCGTGTTTTCTGTACTTCACATCCACCTAAGAAGCAAAGCAGAAAACCACTGAATAACAGAACAAAGGTTTTGAGTGTCTTAAGATACTGAAGTGAGGACATTTAGAATTTGGGGACCTCCTCCAAGGAGTAGAGTTCCGTTAAGCACCATAGGCCTCTGTTGAAATGTCTTGTGTCAAGAGAAACAGGTGAAGACAAATCTTAAAAACTGAAGCCTAGCCTTAAGTTTGTTCAGTTCCTAACAGGTTTACCCAACTCTAAATGCCTGCTAGAAGACAAAGTGAACTACCCACGGAAAAAGATATCATGGTATTCAGATTCTTGGAAATTTCTATGCACAATGCTCAGTGTTCAATCAAGAATTACCACACTTACCCAGAAACAACCCAAGAAAAGGGCAGAAAATAGAAATGGTGTCACAGGTGACCCTGTTATTGAAGTTATAGAACATGGAATTTAACATAACTGTGAATACTATTTTGTTCAAAAAAATAGGTTGCAAGACAGTTTCACCATTAAGCAAAGTTTATTATCTATTAAAAATCAAATTAAACCTATACAACAGAAAATAATAGCATATTTAAAAATTAAGATCCCAGTGAGGGACTCACCAGAAAATGGGGCGTAGGAAGAGCAGGTTAATAAGCAGGGTGACAGATAGGGTACAGTGTTCAGGCGGAAGTTTGAAGAGCAAAGAGGACAGGAAACACTGAAAGGAGTACTGGAGACCTTTCAACGTGGTAAAAATTTCTAATGTGTATTTTGGAGTCAAAGAATTATAGGGCAGAAGCAATATTGGAAAGGTAATAGCTCTGGGAGAATTTTTCCCAAAGTGATTATAGCCATCAAGGCACAGATTAAAAGGATCCTGTGCACAGTCATGTATGAGATGGATTATGAAAGCAGGGGGACCAATTACCATCTATTACTTAGGTCTAGGTGAAAGATTATGTGTCTAGGTCAGCTGCAGTAGTGTGAAGGTGGTGAAAAGTAGGCTGGGTCTGGGTATATTTCAAAGAAAAGCAGGAAGGATTTTGCAGATAATCAGGGTGTTAGGAGAAGAGGATTACACCAGGCTGAACAATCTGAAAAACTAAACTGCTTTTGCTGAGATGGGGACAGTTAACAGGGCGATCAACTGAAGTTGACGAGGGTGTGAAAAATGGGTTACAGAATAGTCACAGACAATTGGTAGGAAAGAATAGGCAACAGTAATCACAACCACAAGCCACACAGTATAACCATATTGAATAAGGTTTCAATCATATCCATATTAAGTTTCAAGTACCTGTGGTCACAAAAATAATCAAATAGGTAGAGGATTCAAAACTATATTCTAAGGTAATAAACTAGAAGCTAGTTAACAGAAAAGCCAAAATTCCTTATCTTTTGGAAGTCTGTAAATTTGGAATTGAGTTTGTTTAAAAATACCAGTAATTTCCCCTTATTCTTAGCTGGTCAAGTAATTTAACTGGTTGAGATTTACCTGGTAATAGAATTCTAGATTGAAAATTATTTACCCTCACCATTATTATATTATTTTATTGTCTTCTGACACTCCTAGCAGATGAGACATCCGCTATTGTTCTAATGGACAATTCCTCATTGGAAATTTGCTACTTAAATATTTTGTTTATTCTCTTTGTACTTAATGCTTTGCAATTTGATTAAAATGTGTCCATGTAGGATATGATTTTTTTTTCCTGCTTTGGGGTTGGGAAAATTCTTAAATCTCTTTTCAATTCTTGAAAAATTTTAGTTGTTACTTTATCTCAATTTTCTACATTCACTTAGAAATTCTCTTAGCTACATGTTGCAACTTTTTATTCTAGCTACCAAAACCCTTAAGCATTTTATAACATTTTTGTTTTTAAATGTCACACGATTAACCAACTTTAAATTCTTTTTATGTTTGTCTTTTCTGATATTTAATCCATTTATTCTTTTTTAGTAACTATGTATTTTTGTTCCTGGATTCTTTACAAATCATTTTTGTTCAAAGTTTTATTGCAGACTGAATGTTATTTATTCCCTGTCCTAGGGATGTTAATTCTTATTTCTATTGTGTCTTTTGACTCTTACAGGGTTTTTGCTCCTTATATGGCCTCAATTTTTTTATTGTGATCTCATCTTCTGTGTGTATATTTTAATTGGTAAGGAAACTATGAGCCTAAGTTTAACAAAAACCTCTAAAAAGTCATTTTGTGATCATACAATTGAAGACAAGAGTGTTGAGCAAGCTCATCAAATACAGATAATAGTATAAAGGGTCCTAAAGAACTGATCGTTTTCAGCACTTTTGTTGTTGCTGCTGTTGTTTTTGTGGAATCTTTCCACTCATAATTCAGGGCACGAAAAGTACAATAATGTGAACCTAGCATAAGTCGCATGGCCACCCCTAAGCCAGAGGAGCATGAAGTCTTAACTGACGCTCCACTTAAGGTTAAATGAAAATAGAGGAAGGGAGAATGATAACCAAAAATAATATTTAAGAAAGAAAACTTTAAATTACTGTATATTACTTATCAAGCATAGTTTAAGTAGTGATGTCATTGTGAACAATGATAAAAGGAAATAAAAATAATGTTTATGTCCTCTTAATTCATAGCAAGTAGAAGAATCATTGTACCATATTCTTTAGAGGATTTTTTTGTCATGGAAAAAAAAACAGATGTCCATTAACTTCCAAAATAATTTATTACTTAATTGTTCTATTAGAGAAGATGATGCCCTGAGTAAAATTCCAGAAGTGACCCTAGAAACCAGGCAGCTCCCTAAAAGCTTGCACGAGGTAGGAGGTTGAAGAAAATGTTTTCTGAGGGGTGGGGCATGAAGATCTGATATAGCCAGTACCTAAGAAACGGACACCCAGTAAAACCAGCTAGATGTCAAACTATATTCAAGATGAAGGGCAACTACTTAAGTTTTGAGACTTAAAAGAAAAAAGGATTTGTCATCATTTGTGTGTGTGTGTCTGTGAAAATGAAAGTGGCAAAGACAGAGAAACAGAAAAACAGAAAGTAGAAAGCATGTACATAGATTTTGATGGTGAAGAAATACTAGGTATACTGATCTGGAAATGAACATTTATATTTGAATGTATCAGAATTGAAATTTCAATGGTATATTCATAAGAAATCTAACAGATGTTTTAGAATGAAACTCTACAACTTTGTTGTTTAGTATAGGATCTGCTAGCCACATACGACTAAATAAATTTAAACTTTGGTTTCTTTTTTGCACTAGTCACATTGTAAATGCTCAATACCCACATGTAGCTAGGGGTTACCATTTTGAACAGTGTAGAGAGCAAATATTTCTGTCATTGCAGAAAGTTCTATTGGATATAAAATTAAGAATAATATTCGGAAGAAGAAATTTAGAATAAAATATCATTGGCAGATATGTATACAGAACATAGAGGGGAAAAAATTAACAATTGAGAATATGAGGGGGACTCCCCCAAACCTGGAATTATCTTCTGGAAGGCAGGACCCTTGCAGTACAGGCGTCCCCACACCCCACACACAACTGAGTGTTTTAGGAATGTATCTGTTTCAGTGTACCAGCTGGCATTGTTCTGAGAGGTTGCATTAGGCTTCAGGGACATTTTCTACACGTTTTCCCATTACATGATGGGAGATTTACAAGCGCACCTCCCCATACCAGGCTGAATGTTCAGCAGGTTTTGATCAAAAGAGGCATGACCCCCCATGCCCCATCCTCCTTCATCACCTGATTTTGCTAAGAGTGATTTTTGTTTGTTTCCCCAATAAAAAGAGAATCCTCCAAGGAAAACGTGTTGCCGATGTAGTGGGAGAGGTGAAACGGGAAATGGCAGAAGCATTACAAGGCATCAAATCCGACGAGCTCAAAAACTGTTTTGAGCAATGCAAAAAATGTCTCAATGACTGTTTTGCATCAAATGGAGAGTACTTTGAAGATGCCTGAACTTTAAACATGTAAGAATAAATACACAATTTTTTATAAACAAATTTTGTTTGGGAGTGGCCCTCTCAATGGTCAAAAAACCCCATTTTGAGTGTCTATTGTTATGCACTATCAGAAAATGTGCTTTGTAAAATTGTTATAAAGCAATACATAATAATATTTTATTACTTAAAAAGCAATACAAATACTGGATATTTTTATTATTTGTATTTAAAGGACACTAGAAGTAAAGGAGTCAGGAGGAGAAATCAATATCTTTAGCAATTTAAATCGAATGAAAATAAACATAAGATGCAATATAGCATCTAATTACATTGTTATTTTCAGAAGTTTAATTTTAAAAGTGTTAAATTCGGGGCTTTTATTAAAGATTTAAAGATGGACCTTGAACTCTTTTTTGTTTAGAAAAATCCTAAATTTTAACAGAGGGGCTGTCTACGCTCTCATAGTCTTTCTTTCTGTATCACCTTCGCTGCACTGTCAACAGAGATTTGAAAAAAAATCTTCTCTTTGCCTTGGAACTAATCCAGCGATTAAGAGATTATGTCTCAGGGCCCACATCAAAGCAGCAAAGTGTTTTTTTTTTTTCCAGGAAGATTATTCTTAGATCCTGTAACTATATTTTTTGTACTGTATGGTTATAAAAACACCAATATGGATTAAGCAATCTGTTTAAAAATGAACATTTTATAGTTTGCTAAAAATTTCCTTAGTCTATAGTTCATCAAGTGGTAGTTTTGCTTTATAAAGCATGTAATTATGGCCAAAGTGTGTGGGTGTGCTCACTCTGCTGCTTTGGTTAAGAAGTAAATTTACTGCTAAATCACATTTTGAAAATGAATACAAAAAACTAGGGATCATAAGTAGAAGAGAAATGAAAGCAGTTGTTATTCCCATGCCAAGGTGAGCAGCAGTTCTACCCTCTAAGGTATTTCTGTTTTGTTTTTGAGTCCTCTGCTCATCCAGCAATATTAAACCGTTTCCCCTGACTTTTTTCTTTTGGTTGCCAAATTGCCATATAAGTCTTTGTTTTTATTGAATTCTTTTGATGCTGATGCTAGTTCTATTTCCTTTGTACAGAGTGCATCCTGACTTTCTGGCCTTCCCTTGAACTTGTTCTATCAAGTTCATAGCAAGTGTTTCCATTTGGTAGCTGAGGCTGCCTAAGTCCGGCCCAGATGTGGTGTTGTTATTGCTGTCTTTGACAGAGACGGAAATATTCATGCTTCATAAACTGTCATACGCCCTTAAGAAAGACTCTCAAAATATACATTCATATTTCAGGTTTGGTCTAATGAGCCCGTTATCTCAACTGCCCATGAGAATCTTGAGCTAAAATAAATAGAATATAAAATACTTTCCCTACTGCTCTTTTATTTTTACATAGAGTTAGAACTGTATTTGAAACTAGCAAAATACACACTTCCTATAGTCTTCATGGTTTGAATAGAAATTAAGACATAAAACACCTTGATAATTTTTGAACAGATCTACATATTGTTTTATTTGAACTCTGATTTTGTTGTATGTACAATTACATTAAATTCACCCTTTTTTAACTTACTGGTGATAACCAATAGCTCTGTGATCACAGCCTTTAACTTCTGGCATGACAGAGACAGGTTCCGCCGAGTGGTAGCAGATGTAAGGCAGGGAGCGCAGCTGTGTCCCATTCCTCAACAGACGCTGACTTTCCCTGAGTGGCTTTTTCCACTGCGGAAGAGATGCATTGATTTTCGACTTCTCTTAGATTTAGGTTGTTGACCCCTGAATCAAGACTTCATGTTACTCCCAATATTCAGGGTCTGGCACAAATACCGCCCCTTTTCATGACAAAATCTTTTATTACAAAATCTTAAGTATGTAATTCTGTAACATAACAATATCACACTCAAGCACAACATATGACATTTTAGGTGGAATATTTAAGTGAAAACTACAAACTATTACATCCATGTGACTTCCCTTCTAACCACTCTCAAATAGGCATTGCTTCTGCCTACCCTGTACTTTTCAAGAATGACGTTTACTTAATGCATCTCTCCAACAAATTTTTATAGCCAGTATCTGACATACTATGTGCTTTTTTAAAAGAAAACATGATTCTTCGAGACATTAGCTTTGAAAATTATTTTAAGCAAACATATATACCCTGAGTGGAAGTAGTATTAATTTTTCACAATGTACAAAGTATACACGAGGGGGTGATAGGAGAGTCCATTATAGATGCTTAGAAAAAGGATATCTTTTGCTAGCAGAATGACTTTTTTTCAGCTCTCAGGTAATAGCAAAATAATAATGAAATTATATACTCCCAAAACTATTTCTGAAAATGTTCCCTCCTGATAGAAATGATATGCCTCTTTCACTTTCCCTAAATATCTCTAATTACGATTACTAAAATAATTTAACTTTCTAGGTTTTCCAAATGGCATGCACCATTTATTAACTAAGTGGCCTTAGACAATCCTTATCAGAGAGATAGGGATAACCCAACCCACAGGACTATAATTAAGAGGAATAAACATGACAAGCTTACAGGCCACTTCACGAAATTCCTGAGGATATGAAGAGGTGCACAATAAATGTCACCTCTCCTTCCTCATCACCAGCACTCCCATTTCAGGGCAGATATAAACTTGTGCGTAAGCTTATAGGAACCATGACGCAGCTGCTGCCTGACGCGCGCCACTCACATCACACCAGTTCCCTGCCATCGGAAGCCATCTCTGGCCACGAAGCAGATTGCGTAGACTCTTAATGGAAGATGCGGTGGTAGTCGGGAACCACCTCCTGACACAGAGCCTTCTGCAAATAAGAGTGATAAACTATGTTCTCAAAATTAATAAATGGTTTTATACCCAAGGATTTTACATTTAGTCCTAGGAGCTGTGAGGAGTTCATTGAAAGGGCTCTCTATGAATTTTAAGATAAATTTAGGTAATTTAGAAGTATGAATACTAAATTGGAGTTTGGGCTTGGAGCAGCGCCAAAGGCAGCAGACTAATGAATAGTCTGGGGGAAAAATCACTAGTCCTGAGCACAGGCAGTAGGCTTGAAGATGACAGTCATTACATGTGAGACATATTGCAGCACAGAATCAACCAAAATGTGATTTCTTCAATATAAAGGATATTGTCCGTGAGTCTGTAAAACTCTGCCCAGGTCTTCCAGAGTAAACAAATAATATCTTTAAGGATGATGGACCAATTAATTAGCAATCATATGGAAAAGAAGTTTCATCTTCCATTGAATGTCAGCAAGTACCAGTGGCTTCATATGAAAATTTTTTCTCTAAGAACCTGCTAATAGACTATCGGAAATCCTTACTGTTCTCACCACTCTCTGTGAACATCACACAGGCACTTAGGTATCAGGGTGAATTTTTTATATATGGGAGGCTTAATGCAAAGATATTAGGGTGCTATTATGACTGGTTATAGAAAAAAATATCTAAATCCTAAGGATGGAGCCCAGAATGTGAAGTGCAATGAGGAAATATCGGGGCAAAAGGGAAGCAAGAGGGTTGGAAATGGTAGCTGAAACCTTTGACAAAATTAAAAATTTTAGTAGGAGTATTTGAATGACTTCCTCTTTAAAATGTTAACATTTGAGTAAGATGTGGACTCTGAGAGCAAATAAACTGAAGTACATTAAAAAAAAACATTAAGCTTTCAACTCCTTTTGGTGGTAGATTTTTTTTTTAAACCCAGTGCTACCTATGTGTGTGTCAGGGGGCTTTTGGTCCATTTTTTCTCTGCACTCAACTTATATTTGTTGGTAATATTCACTGAGGTGATGTTAATAAAAAGAACCAGTCAAGTGATGGGTTTATCTGATGGTTTTGCTGACACGGATTTAAAAAGGAATTGATTTTGTGGGACGGGCTGGATAAACACCATTCATTCCTCTCCCTCTCCCACATTTTAATGTGTTCTTGGATCAACAGCAGAAAGGAAATATGAGGTCCTTCACAGGAATTTTAACATGGATACATAACAGTGGTTAATAAATAAAAATGAACCGACATTTATTACAGAGCCCAACTCTTATTTATGATTTTTGGCTTCAGTTACAAAAGCGCATGATTCACTCCTCCTGGGAAGACGCTGTCTTCTCTAAACTGCCGCTCTTATCTTCCTTCACCTGGTGCGGGAGGCATTCTCTGCACTTTAGTTCATTGCAGGACGCGCGTCTCTCTCCTATGAACATCTGTCTGAGTCTCTCCTGGCCTTGCAGCTTATCAGGGCTGCCTGGTGTCTTTCCCAAACGAAGAACTGTGGTTTCCTCTTGCCATTTCCTACTGACAGAGAACTTAGCTAGCAACATCTCTAAGATGCCAAGAGTCCTAGAAATTTTGCCTTTAACAAGTTTTAAATGTTGGTTTCAGCAGAAGATGATATACGGCAGGACTTTTCAAGATGGGAAATAGTCACGATCATAGACCCAATCTCGTGTGTATATATTACAAGGTGCATGCACATTTTTGTACTTTCTCGTGTGGACACTTTGGTGGACTGACCATATTAACGGTTCTAGTTAATGGGTTCCATGCATTGTTTTGTAACTGAAGATCGCCTCTGGTGTGGTTCAGGACATGCCACCCTGAAATATGGCACCTGAGTATAGGGATTATTTAAAATGAAGGAATTTGTGAAGTGACAAGTACAGAAAGGACTCTCTTCTCCCCTGAAGCAGATCATACTATCATCTTGTTAGTGGAGCCCCCCCCCATATTCTAAAAAGCATGCTTATCTCTGTAGAGAGAGATGCTGAGAGGAATCCGAATGAACACACTTGCTAAGTTTCCCCAAGTTTATTAACCTTAGTTTAACCCTTTTGTCCTATTCCATTTTCCTCATGACTTTCCACTTTTCATCAAACCTAATATAAAAATTCTCAGGTTTAACCATTTCTTCAGGTCTTCATTTCCTTATGAGGTCTCCTATGTCACGTAAAACTTGCATTAAATAAATCTGCATGCCAGTTCAGTGAACAGGGTCCCAACCAGAAAATGTAGGAGAGTAATTGGAATAAAAATTTTATCCTTCTTTACACTTCATACTTGGAACCTGGGATAACGATTGCTTTGACCAACAGACTGAAATAGTGATGGCATGCCATTTCTGAGATGCAGCTTCCAAAGGACTCACACTTCCATTTCCTTCACTCAGCCCGCATCTGTGACCCAGTAAAAAGCTCGGGCTAGACTGCTGGGAGATGGAAGACCGCACAGAGCACAGACGGTGAATCCTTGCCAATGTCCTCTGAGATTAGCAAGCACTGAATGGACCTGAAGATGCCCTAAGACAAATGAATAAGCTTAGCTTGGACCAGATCGATATCGCCACCTAGCTACTACATTCACTCCTAAACAAAATAAATGTTTATTGTCATATGCCACTGAGTTCATTTGCTTATAAGAGATAGCTCCCAAAATGACTTAATATTAATAATGAATCCTAAATATCACATAAGTCGCAGGGCAGCATGGGCCTTAAGGAAGCTGACTTGACAATTTAAGACTTGTGTATTCCTGGCTGGCGTAGCTCAGTGGATTGAGCGTGGGCTGCGAACCAAAGCATCGCAGGTTCAATTCCCAGTCAGGGCACATGCCTGGGTTGCAGGCCACGGCCCCCAGCAACCGCATATTGATGTTTCTCTCTGTTTCTCTTTCTCCCTCCCTTTCCTCTCTAAAAATAAATAAAGTAAAAAAAGACTTGTGTATTAATAACTCTCTTGCTAAGATCTAAAACTTAATTTTTCTTCTATTTTATTTATCCTTAAACTTTTCAGTGTAAACATGTGGGTGGGCCATGCAAAGTACAACACAGAATTAGACTTCGTTTGTGAGTCTGGGTTCTCTTGCCTCAAGAAAATACTTTGGTCTATGTTGAAGCCTTTGCTTTCTGGTCTCAAAGAATTTAGTGTCACTACTCACGCCTTGATTTTCCATTAAAATGGGGAAATTTTTTGAGGGAAATTTGATCCATCAAATAATTGTTATGGAGAATTATTTTGATTAATTCATCAAATAATCTTTGATGGGTTATTTTATAGCCACTGACTTTTCAACAAATTACTACCAGCTAAACTTAGCCCAGCGAAGTCCCGAGACACTTTCAAACTTTCCTGTTTATTTTTCATTAATTATACTGAGAAAGCTCCAAATATAATTAACTGTGTAATTCATATGTGCAAAAGTAAACACTAAAAATATTTGGAAACTTGGATTTAAATTACCTTCATTAAATCATCAAGCTAATATGATTGAAATGTGCCATTATACTTTTGAGTCAACAAAGTTTTACTGAAAAATTATATGTTAGATATTTTGTCAGTATGGAAGTTAACATCTAAGTACAGGTGTATATTCTTTTAGAAAAAGTAAATCTAACCCTTTCAAAAATTAAGGCCCAAATGGTTCTGGAATACTTTATTTCTTACCATATGTTCATCCTTAAATTTTCTACAACTTGAAAAATACCACTTATCTATGGAATAATAAAACTTCCTCTCCCTTTAGTCTTAAAGCTTAATATTGTTTGTACCTGGATTGCAATGTACATGTAGAAGCTCAATAAAAAATGAATAATTTCAGTAAAAGTCTTATCCTACCTGGCATGACGAGGTTTAGCTTTGGTTGAGGAAATATCATTATGAGTGTAATCTTGGTGCTAAAATCTCCTCTCTCTCTGTCACAGCACAGGTATGGGTTAGAAGGACAAGTGTTGTCATGTTTCTCAGTGGTTTTTGATCCACGGGTCAATTCACTTTCCCTTATGTTAGTAGTCCATGTCACGGTCTGTGCTAATGCCCATCTAATGACTGTTGTGCAAAAAGGAAACAGAGGTCTATACAATCACTGTCATGCAATATAAATATAATAAAGTGTTTACTGGGGGAAAGTTATAAGAGAAGTAGCAGGGCACACCCGACACACTTAATCACCCAAGCACATGCCTAAGCTGATAATATTTGAACGGGACATACCACGGAAAAAGTTCCAATAAAGGGACCACACCTCCATAACTGTAGATCATTATAGCAAAAGAAGATCAAGAAACACAAGCAATTATATAATAATAGAGCTTCCCAGGAGACCAAATGGTCTTGTGAGGTAGAAGCCTTCCTTACTCAGCCTGTACTTCCCGTTAACCTAAATAAGCAGTGTTGAATTACCTCTGTAATAAACTACAGGATAGGGCAAGGATATTATTAACCTATGGCATCAACTGGTTTACTGTTTTTGAAGACCATGGAATAAAGCCTCTCCCTTCATTTTGTAAACACAGCCTGGACTATCTTACATGAAGTTATAAAAGTACATTGTAAGATTACAAGTGATTGCCACAATGGTAGATAGAATGTGTGCTACAAATTACTGAAATTGAGTGAGAAGGATAAGAAGAGAGGTAATGAGGAGGAAGGAGTTAAACCATAGGATTGTGATCCATTTTTTTCTTATTACTGGACAGATGCTCCTGGAAAAGAAAAAAAGCGAGCTGGTAATCCAATCTAATCTTCTTGTAAGCATGCTGAAAATTGAACTTATTATTAAATAGGGTGATGCTATTTGCTAGAAATAAAACACTCATTTATGAAAAATTTTATAGCTGGATGTCCTTGGTTTAGGATTGTTTATGGTAAACACTTCTCAAATTTTTAGATTTATGAGGCATGGCTTTCTAGAAAAATATCATGTAGGCTGCTCAATTATCTGGGTCTAAAAATGGCAATGTTCCATAACTTAATCCTTCCAGAAATATGAGGTACTTCACACACATCGATTAGTTCATCTGTCACAGCTAAACAATCCACAATAAAAAGGTAAAAAATGGGGAGCTACACTCATTTTTTCAAACCTTTTCCTACTTTGTATCTTTGATTGCTTTTAACTTAGAAATCATTAGTAAACATGATACTGGGTAAGCTCTACAATTCATGTGAGTCTATTTTTATAATTTGATCCTTTGTCATAGGCTCGGTCAGGAAATGAAACAAGGTGTTTAACTCCTAATGTATTTCTCAAATAGGAAAGTTTTCTTTCAGGTTGTTTAGATCTTTAGAAAATGAGTGTTCTCTGATTTATACTGACCCCATTCTTTTCCTCGTCCCTTAATACTCTCCATTTAAGGTGTTATATTTTTCTTTTCTTGGGAAAATACAATTTGTGCAGTTAGAGTCTATCAGTCCTTTTTCTTGTCCTGGTGTCTTGTCTGTTCAGCAATCTGGGGCATGTGATCATTTTATCCTCTAGATCACAGTGTCAAACTCATTTTCACCGGGGGCCACTTCAGCCCCGAGGTTGCCTTCAAAGAGCAGCATGTAATTTTAGGACTGTGTAAATGTAACTACTGCTTAACTAGGGGCCAGAAGCTTGGCGCTACTGCCACATAGATACAAGGATCCGGGATGGATAAAACAAAGTGGAGGGCTGGATTTGGCCAGCGGGTGGGCCTTGTGTTTGCCACCTGTGCACTAGACAGTTGTCCTCTGTGGTGAGGAGGAACACATTCTGAACCGTGGGTCTACTGGTTCCACTTCTGATAGGAGAAATGGGACAAAGGAATCTGTGACTATGTGTGCGTGTTCATGAACATGCACAATGGACAAAGGGCTGTCATTTAGGCTGTGGCTGATTTCTTTTCAACAAATTTGAAATCAACACAGTTACTAAAAGGATTAATTTCTTTGAAAAAAAGGTGAGTAATGTGTTTAGTTTCAACAAATTTAAAAACTATTTTTTAAACAAAATACTCAATTTTCTAAGAAGGTATGGATCCATCCTTTCCCTTGTATTTCATAAAAATAGTTACAGAAACTAAAAAGAAAAGCCACCAAGTCCAGATTACTTGCAGATGGAGTATTTTAGTTTTGTTTGTTCTACTAGCATGTAAGAACTTGGGTAAGGAAAAGGTCTTTCTCTACTCACAGAACTTCAAACAGCAAATGTATTGGTTTCCCACACCTAACAATTTTCCAGTTGTCTGCAGACACTAACTAAATACTCTACAGTTTAATTCAATGCTGATACTGACTACCTGGAATCGGCACAGATCCCACAGGCCTCAGTCCCACAAGACTACCCTGCACTCCAGACGCCAACCACCTGTAGTGGCTCTCCGGGTTCCTCAAACTTCTTCCGACTTGGCTACAAATCAGGGGTTCCCATGACCCCCACCTCAGATTTGATCATTTGTTATAATGGTTCACAGAATTCAGGGAAATGCTTTACTGGCTATTGCCAGCTGTTATAAAGGATGGTGTAATGGGTACAAAGAAAGAGCCAGAAAAAGAGATACATAGGATAAGGTCTGGAAAGGTCCTGAGCATGGGAGCTCCTGCCCCTGACAAATGTACACATTCACCAACCTGGAAGTCCTCCAAATCCTGTTATTCAAGGTTCTTATGGAGGTTCCATTGCATAGACATGATTGGTTTAATCATTGGCCATTGGTGATATACTCAATCTCTAGGGCATCTTCCCTTCCAAGAGGTCAAGAAGATGGGACACAGAGGTCCAACTTTTAATCACTTGGTTGTTTTCTCTGGCAACCTGCCCCCATACTAAGGCTATCTAGGGACCCAACAAGAGTCTCTTTACCAATATAAACTTTAGTGATGAGGAAAGGGGTTTGTTATCAATAGTAAAAGATGCTTCTTTCATCTTTGTCACTCAGCAAATTACAAGGGTTTTAGAAGCTCTGTCAACAACTAAAGTCAAAGGCAAAATATGTATTTCTTATTCTATTACAATATTATAGTGGGTACTTCACCTAATCTTCTAGGCTGTTTTCTGATCTTCAAAGTGGGAAGAAGAATGCATGCCCAGCCTGACTCATAGAGTTTGCTAAAGGACAAATGAGACAATATATAAAAAACTCCTTGAAAGCTGAACAGTGCTTTCAAAAAATAATGGCTATGGCTATATCCATAAAGTCAATCACCAACTGCAGAATATCCTACAATAGGATATGATTAATTAAAATTTCCAGTTCTGTATGCCTCGGAAATCCAAAGCAGCCCGTAGGATTTTTTCAATACCTGGGGCTGACTACCTTCTTGGCCCTCAGCAAGGCAGTCCATTTTTTGCACGCCACAAAATTTTGGCCCTTTTTCATTTTGTTACAAGGACAAATAGTAAACCAAGTCATACAGAGCATTCATGAGTATACTATGCTTTAGTGAATGTTTAGTCAGGATGATCTCTTAAATAGGAAAATGTTTTCACTGTAGTAATCAAATTACTTAAAATTCAGCACCATTTACATCTTTTCCTTAAGCGTTCTGTTCTGAGTACAGAGTAAAGATGAAACCACTGATTATTTCTCCATATAGTCCTATATTTTGCATATTCTCTCTGGTTCTATTATTTTCTCCATCATTTTTCAAGGTCTCTTTTCTCTCCTTAAACATTTCAGAAGCAAAATAAATTGATCTTCTACTCTCATAAAGAATACCTTGCCTATATTGCACAAGAGGTTTACTAATGCATTTTCTAAACAAATACATTTCCTTCTCAAAAAAATCATTACACTAAATGTTAAGAAAATATTTGTTAAATTTATATATTCAATAATGTAAATTAAAAACTATAATCTTTCTGACATTTTTCTATTCTTCACAATAACTCTGTTAGGGAAAATATTATCCTCATTTTCTTTTGAGGTCACTGAGTAACAAAGATAAAATTACTTGCCATATATCTGACAAGCAGTAAATGGGAGAGAACATTTTAATGCTAAATAGCCTGATTCCTAGTCTTTGCTGCTAATAATTGAAGATTTGCACATTTTCTGAGCCTTGAATGAATTTTAGAATGAAAATAAAATTTTGACCACAAAGGTGAATATAATGGAGTATTTATAGAGCACACAACAATTCATTAGATCCATTTCAGAAGTAGAAGATGTTTAGTGCATGCTAGAAATATTTCTTGGTGCCTCCATTACACCTACAAATATATTTTACCACTTGTTTTTGATGGGGAACCCAGACATGGGATTGAGCATTCGTGCTTTATTTGAAACAGCCATATGAAAATTTTCCATTCAATCCTGTGCATTGCCTACCTCTAAGAAAGTTTATCCAATTGCTTAATTTATAATAATTTTAAGGACTTTGTTGTAAATTTTTTCCAAATTTAATACTAGTTTAAAACATAACTAATGAAATTAAGACAGTTTTTCCTTTTGTTTTATCTTTAAAAAAATTAAGTCATCCTCATGAAGTATAGACATATCTGATCTTGAAAATTATGATATTTAGGTTTCAAAATGCTTAGCTAAAATTTCATGTTAGTATGTGCATGCATTAAGAGTTTCTGTAAAATTTAAAAGGACAAAAGAGTTGAGTTAAAATCTTCAGTTGCATAATTGTTTTGATGTTTAATTTTTTCCACTTCTTATTTTTTTCCTACTTGATCCAATCTGCATACTCAACTAAAATAAATAACTCTTCCCTGGCAGGTATGTATGCTGGCGTCATGATGAGTTGAAGGACAAACATATAGATCTTTTAATTTGCTTCATCTAAAGGTAAAAAGATCAATTGCAACATTTTAACAAAAACTTTCATGTACATTTGCTTTTACTGGTCCAAAATTTTATACAAGATATAGAGCTTTACACTTAGTTCACATGAATTTTAAAATTATAGAAATAATGATGCTTATGCAGAAAAATCTATAATGAAGATTGACTTTTCAACCACCAGGCATACAATAGTGTCATTAAATGGGACCCTGGTGAATAACATTCAGGTGGAGAGGCCAGATAATGTGTATAGTCAATGGCAGATACATGCTTTAAAATGAGTAAGAGTTCACCACTAACGAAAAAGTTTTCAAAGCAGTAAAAATTGGTGTATGATGAATAACTCCTGAGGTAAGGGCATACTTCACAATGGTAACCCAGAGGAGTTGTATATTTTTTAGCTCATAAAAAGGTATTTCAGATATCAACACAGTTAGTACTGCTTTTAATATCTTATATAACTTCTGTGATCACGTTTTCTTCACAACATAAAATTATATTTAATAAAGGAGGAACTTATAGAAGAAGAGAGAGCATCATGCTAAAACTAATGAAATAAACAAATTTTAGGACTATTAAAGAGAAAAGAATGTTCCAATCTGTCAGATTTATCATATTTTTTTCTAGAGCCTTAGAAAAATCAAAGAATTTTCACTGGGAATATTCTTGACAAAATGAAAAAAAGGTTCTGCATGAGTGAAAATTGCATAAATTTCATTGGTAGAATTTCTATCATTAACATTTCCAGGCAGCTTGCTTGTTTTATAAGCTGTGAATTTAAATTAATATAGGTAATTAGGAGGAAAGAGTATTTTAGATGATCATGAAATAAAAGTTAGCTTCCATTCATAATTAATCCATGTTCTAATCTCCATTTATTTATATAGATAATGGATAGCTAAATTGATATACAGGTTATATAATATGAGAACAGAAGTTTCTGGTTCACGACATTATTTCAATATTTATGTATTTATATTTGTATGTTGGTAATAGAATCTTCATTTGTTTTACTACAAACTTTCAATGTAAATATATTTTGAGAAACTATGAAGATATGATAATATGGATATAAATTAGGACTACCTATTACTATAAATAGGGTTCAGAGTAATTAATTTACAAAAGGAGAAATGTTCCTTTTAGATAACTTTTATTTTTGAACCCTTGTTTTAGTTTTTCAATGGAAGTGTAAATCACTTTTATTTGATAGAAGTACATCTCAACCATGTTTTCATAGATCAATTAAGCATTGTAACGTCCTGTTATTATGAGCAGTGTTTCATCCTCTACAAGAAGGTATATGCAAATAAACCACTTGAATGAATAGCTATAGGACTCTCTGGTTCTTGATCAATATAGCTAAAGATCTTAGGAAGTAGGTATTTCACAAACATTTTTCTATGAAGAAATGGATGTAACGGGGCTGCGATGTTTTGTGGGTAAAACTGAAACATACTGGTGCCACTGAAATCTCCAGACTTGTGGAAATGTTACAGGTCTTTACATGGCATTTCATATATCCTACCTTTAGAGAAGCCAGCTGACATTAGAGTTTGTAATCTATGTGATCTCATGGGAGATTTATTTGTCAGTTAAAGATTGAACTTTAGTGTGGAATGGGAACGTTAATTCTTGCTGCACAGGAGATGGGAGAATTAAATGACTATCCTAATGGAGAATGTGGTATTCATAGCTTTCATGTGTACCAAGTGTCTACTGTTTCTGACATAAAATTGGAGTCATATTAATTATTATCCACTAATAACCACATGTGTGGTAATCCAATATATGGGAGGTATGGCTCTGACATACTAAAGCAGGAAACGTAGCTGAGCACTGCTCACTTCTGCAGTTCTTTAGAAAGCGCAAAGCATTCATTGTTTGTTATCATTTGGTGAAAATGTTCAGCCTCCTCCAGTTTGGACTGTAGGAGTACTGGTCTCTTTTTATGAGACTGCCAAAAGTTATTAAATTTAGGTGATTCTTTTCTTGGTAAAAAGAAGCAGTATATGGCCAAAGACGTCATAATCCTCTCTCAGTACTCTTTTGAGAATGAGATTGTTTGTTTGTTTATTTGTTTGCTTGTTTGTTTGTATGGCTGGAGGTGAGAGGGATTGCATCTGAACTTATTTGGTGTTGAGTTTTACAGTGGCTGTGCATCTGGAGATGAGAGGGATTCCATCTGAACTTATTTGGTGTTGGGTTTTACAGTGTAGTGAGTCAACACAAAACTATCCACACGCTCGCCATTTACAGCCTGACCGCACACAGGTGACTTAACTTCAATCAGTTTTCTCATCCCTAAAACAGAGGTAACATACCTTATGGCGTCATCAAGGTAGCAATGGAATGACGCAGTTTGTGTACAGTGCTTAAAATAATGCTTGACACTGGTAAACACTTTAAAATGATTAATTATTAAAATTTTAAATTTTATTCCAACTTAAGTAATCTGTGGGATAGTTTTAATGCAATTTTTGTACTATGCAACTGTTAAAATGATGACTGGATCATTGTTGATAAATTATATATTTTCAAGAGCAGATTTTAAAATGATATGTAGAGTTTAATCTTATTTTTATAGAAGATAATACACACACGCACTTTATATGCCAAAGAAAGGTCTGAAATTATATTGTCTAGATGTTAATGATGATCACATATAAGTGAGTAGAATATTTTTAATATGTAATATATTTTAGTATGCAAATGTAACTTTTATGATAAACTTATCATATTAAAAACAAGTTAATGGAGACTGTTAAGCAGCTTTTCTAAAGGAATTACAAATAAGTGAGTTTTTTATTCAAAGTTCCCCACTGGCAACCACAGGAGATATCAGGCATTGCAGTTACAAATAATATTTTTTTAAAAACTTGAAATTCTCCAGCGAAATCACCTTCAGCCTTCCCTCATTTAGTACATGGTAAATCTACAATCTGAAGAAAAAGTGATTTATTATCAGTTCAAAGAGCAGCTATTATGAGTTGCATTTAAAAACCTTACTTAATAACTTCCTGATTTGCATCAATCTTAATCATTTCTCTTAGGTCTTGGGCCAGTGGATTTGTGCTAATATGCAGAAATAAATTAAATGCATTGTACACATAATAGTCATCACAAGATTATTTGCTTGTTTCTTTTGTTTATACCCTTTCTAGCTGTTGAGTAGGAGTCATGGAAAAATGCCTTACAGATGATCCCAAAATATCAATGGAAATAGGTAGTATATTTTATGAAATAAAAAGCAAGTATGTTGTGAACTGTATCAAACCACATACCCAGTGCCACCTCTTCAATTAAAATATTCTTAAGGCATGTATTAATGTCTAGAAACAATTTATTCAGGGAAAAGAGTAAATCTTTGATATCGAATCAGTAGCTGAAAATCACAATGCAGGAGGAATGCTTTTTCATGTGTTTGTTTTCTGCTAGTAGCATTTTCCAGGGGGCTTCACTGAGTTCTAAGGGATGCTGTAGGTATATTTTTATGCTTAGCTGAACCTCGGGCTTACCAGTTTCTGTTAGCTCTTTTTCTTTGTTTCCGTGACCCCTCTTGAAACTGTAGGAGCAGATTTTCCTCATTGCCACAGACTGAGCTAAATTTAGAAAACAGTCACTGTCTCTAGATCATGAGGAATTTAGGGATCACTAGCAAATTGCCCCTTCCTCACTTTACCACAATGTGGTGCCACCATATTTTGTTCCCATAGAACACCAACTGTTTTGATAATAAATACTGTTCTGTGGATTATTCCTTTTGAAGGTCAGCCAAAGAAATTTCATTTAATTACTCAATGCTGGCACTTCAACCCCTGTGAATTATGTAATATAACATACGTAAAGAGCAAAATGTTGACTTCTGGTTGATAATAATTTAGTCATGTACTTCAACAGGAATTTTTTTCTGAGAATATTCCTCACCAAGTTTTTGCTCCCTTCAGCCAGTATAATGCAGTGTGTAGACAATCATGGCAAACCTGGCCATAGAGATAATGTATGTTTTCTCTTTTTAATCAAAAGATATAAACATAAAACATATACAAAAGAATCAACCCTTACTAACTCTCACTTTTTCAGGCAACTATTAGATAACTCTAGGCATTAGACAAGAATTAATATAACATTACCAGAAAGTGAATATAAATAATATTTTCAACTTAGAAAATATTATTCCCATGTAATTTTTCTCTTGCTCTTTCTTGCAAAAGATTAGTTGTTTAATATGAGGTAGTCACTGTGCCAGACATTGAGAAAGAAAAATAAAAAATATAAGTTGCCTGAATATAGGTGTTCAAAGTCTGGGTAGAGAGTTAATCATTTATAACTTAATTGCATGACCATTTGATAAAGACTAAAGTAGAGATGCCAATAGTATATTATGTTAGCACACGTGATAATGCAAATATCTGCTTGTGGAGTTATGAAGCCCTTCATAGAAAAGTGATACTTAAGTTCCAAGTAATTTTGGCTCTACCTTGGAGCATGCTATTTCTCACCATCTGCATTGCTACCATCATCACCTTAGAAATCATCAAGTGTTGACTAAGTTTACATCATAGCCCCTCAACTGGTCTTCCTGTCCCACTCACGCCTCTGGAGTCTTTCTCATGAAGCAAGGTGACCCTCTTAAAAATGAGCCATATAGCAGTCTCCCAAGTGAGCAAAATAATTTATGTTTCATAGCTGCTCAATATTTATTGAATGAATGATTGAACAGGAATTTGCCACTGAGCCAATTAGAGAACTTAGTAAGCTGGTGGAAACACATGTAACAGGTGGAACTTGTGAAAGTAGGCCGAATTTTAAAATTTACCACACACAGTATAACATGAGCATTGACTGACCTGAACCTCTGACCAAACCATCAAAGGAGTAAATACCAGCTGAATATCAACTTAGTTGAGAGGAATGATGTCTTCATCTGATGACAACAAGTTATTTTAGGTGAAGTTTAAATAAAAGTTAGGGAATAGAGGAAGATGAATGAAGAAGTAGAATCATTTCTAAGTCTGGAGATCCTTGTAGGAAATTTTGAGAGATCAAGAGATCGGGTTAGTAGCCATTTTCTTGTGATCCAGGGGGCTAATGGATTTTAACTTTAAAACAATTGCTCTATGTTTTCGCATATTCAAAATGCTCCAATCAGTAACACAGACTGGATACAGTTTTCAGTGGGTAGATTGGTTATGGCTTGAAAAGTCGTGTTTTCTCTGTTTGGATTAACAGTAACAGACACCCACCTTGAACTGGCTTAAGCAAAAAGAAAACATTTTCATAGGATACAGGGCACTTCATAGAACTCAAGGACGGAGATGCAGCTGGGTCTGTGAACCAATCGAAAACAAAGCACCAATTCTCTGTCTCCATATTGTTTCTCACAGCTGGTCTGCTCCATCTTTCACCTTCAGATGAGCTACCCTCTAGGATGATAACATAAAAATAGTGCCACCAAACTCTATTAGGTTTTCCTGCCCTCTCTTCAAGTAGAATCAGAGCCCCCAACTTCAAATTTATGTACCTAGAAAGTGTCACTGATTGGCTCAGGCATATTAGCTTCCCGATCCTAGACTGGTTATATACTGGAAGGAATGCCAGATGGATTGGAATAGGCATCGCGTCTGGCTGGACCTCCAGGAAGCAGGGTTGCATTTTATGAATCTATAATGTGGAAGTTACAGTCATGAACTCCCAGAAGTTACAATCTATAATGTAGAAGTTACAATCATGACCTCCCAGACATGAGTTGGTATGAGTATCCACTGGAAGTTGAGAGTAAATTTCTAGGTTTTATTGCCAACATCTAGTAAAATGTCCTGCATCTGTTTAGCAGATGCTCAATGAATCATTCCTGGATCAGTCTAGTTTACGATTGCTCCTCCACTAAGGAGAGCACTGGCAGCTGATATCATGAATATACTGGGTTAGCAATATATTGTAATGCTTTGTAATGGAAACTCTTTGTTATATTATCTGGTTTCTAACCCTGCGTTTTCTCTTTAATAGCTGTGTGATCCTGGGTGAGTAATTCATCTCTCTATGTCACAGTTTTCTCTGCTGTGAAATGGTTATTAAATATTATTAGCACTTCACAGGTCTATCACATGTATTACATGAGGTGAATCTCATGAAATGCCAGGCAGGCAGCGAAGTGTCTAATAAATGTCAGCTTTGATTGTATTTGCCACTCGGTATTTTAGCAAAGAAAAAAAAAGAAATAAGACAATATAGTTTTGGGCTTTGTTTAAGTTCTGTTGGCTCTTAAAAAGTGCTAATAAAATTTTTGCTTTCACCAAGCCATTAAAATGAACACAGTTAATATTGGTAGCACCAAAATGAATGCTTTGAAGTTATTTTTAAAATTTGGGGGTTAAATTTACTGTTTGAGTTTTTTATATATACTAAGTAGGAAAGTGCAATTTGAACTTGTAAGTGGAGACACTTGAAACTGATCAGGTACTAATACTTTGGTGAGAGGAGTAAGATTTGTGAACAGGTTTTATTTTTTAATGCTGCTGGGTTTTCTTGTTGCCCTTTTGCAGTGGTGTCTTGTTGTTTCATCTACACGCAAATGTTTGTTTGGGGACTGTTTCTGGTGAGGTGCACTCCATCTTTCCAGAGTCATTTTCAACTCCTTGCACTCTTAGCTGAAAATACTCGAAACAATCAATAGAAGAAACTATAACTTTTACAAGGAAGAGGTTTTTATGATTCATACCCCTGCTTTCTTTTAGAAGGAACTAATCTCTAAAGCTATTTGGGGATTTCTGCTCTCAGTGTACCACAATGAAGAAACTTCAGGAAAGTTGCAAAACCACCTACAGGCATTACTTTTCAGGATCAGTAGCTCAAATGATGTTTTAACTTTTCAATAAGAGAAAGGATACCCAACCTATATTGCTACTGTATTGTTACCATTGTGCCCTATCCAAATCAGTGATGAGATACAGATATCTATACTTAAATGTTTCTGCATAAAATATGTTGGAAATTAGATAGGTCCAGGATCATTTACATTTGTCTGGTGGACATGGGACATGTAACTGTCTAATTAATCTCTCCAATGCAACAGTTAGCAATGCATCACATATTACCAAGATACTGGGGACTTTGGGTCATTAGGAAAGATCAAATGGATATCATGCTTTCAGAAACTTAGGCTTTGATTGAAAAAATACAAATGAATTTAAAATAAGTATTTTAATTGAGATTTAAATAGCTTCAAACAACTCATTCATTTGTAAAAGTGATGGCACACAACATAAAAAGAAAGCAACCTTTGATAATTTCACTAAATGACTCATTACATGTATGTGAATGGAGCTGCTTCAAAAGATCAGCTGGAGATATATCATAAAAGGGATTTTAAAATGAAATTAGTGCCTACAAGATTATTGAAAGTATGGGGAAGTCTGCAGCTAATCTGTAAGTTTGCCACGAGGTTTCAAGGAAACAGAGCATTCGGGAACACCTCAGCTGACTGCCAGCCTGAGCAGGCTGATTCCCAGGGGCATGCTCCATGGTGCTCCCAAACCTCATGCATGCTGGAGCCCGAGTCTTGCCCGGCGCTGCATGGAAAACGGTTCCTGCTGCTCCTCCTCCTTTCCCATCTCACCCAAGTCCTCTTGTGATCAAACGTAGTAGGAATCTTTCTGGCAAGAAAATATGAAAAGTAGTTTCCCAGTATCCCCTGCAAACGAGTGCAGAGAAGATAGAGGAAATGATGCGGAAACCAACAGACATCGACACCAAGTTCAAGTAAGGTTTTAATAAGTATTAAAAATTCTGTTTTTGAAGGCTACATCTGGTAAAAATGACTATTCTCTTTGCTTGTATTCCCCCCATCTGTGTGTGCAATGGCCGTGGTGATTTGTGCCATTTTTGTGATGATAAAACTATTAGTTTTTGTAAAGATTGTATTTATTTATTTTCAGAGAGAGGGAAAGGGAGTGAGAAAGAGAGAAAGAGAAACATCAGTGTGTGGTTGCCTCTCGCGCACCCCTTACTGGGGACCTGGCCCACAACCCAGGCATGTGCCCCGACTGGGAATCGAACTGGTTACCCTTTGGTTCATACGCAGGCTGGCACTCAATTCACTGAGCCACACCAGCCAGGGCAAAACCATTGGCTTTCAGTTTATCATTTATATGGTCTTATTTCCATATTTCATATCTGCCTTTCTACTTATTCATCTTTAAAAATGCAAAAAAAAAATGCCAGTTTCTTAGAATGTGATGAGGATTAATCACATCAATGCTTAGGAACTACCAGAAATAGTGAATGATGAATCATTTTCTAACTATTCCTACAAATATTTTTGTGCTATTCCCCCCTTTAAACATTAGAAATGTTCAAACTAGAAACACAGAGCATATGTGAAAGTCAAAAACTGATACGCATTTCTGATTTCAGTGTCTATTTGAATGAGAAAAGAGTAAAGAGACTTCAAAGACGAGTAGCGTTCAATTACTGAAATGTAGATAATGCGATTTAAACCATCACTAAAATACCCAGATGAGGCCTCAGATCATCTTCTGCACTTCTTCTTGTAAACATGACTTGTGTTCTTTATAATCATGCCAGAAAAATTTATGGCATGTTGCTTGCTTGTTTAAAACAAAACTCTTGCAATAGGCAAAGCAGGAATGTATTATCAGTGCTGAAGTGCACATTTCTATCTTCCCTCAACAATTGGCTGCCAATGGAAGAGATTAAGAGCTTGCTATAGAAAAGGCAATTTGGATTTGGTATCAGTCCATCACTGAATGGACTAGGAAGAAATGAGAGATTAGCAGCTCCCTCACACTTGCTGGATGATAATTATCTCTAACTCTGTAGATGATAACGCGGACACAACACAACAATAGGAAGTTAACATTATAATGCAAACTGCGTTTTATTCTTAGCACATAAACAGGCAGTCGGATTGCAGGTACGTATAAACACTGTTAGTATATCTCCCATAGATATCTGGGAAATAGAATATTAGAAACAGGTTACTAACTGCCTCTGGAAGTCTCATGATAACTGTTCTAACGTTCATCATCATTAGTTTATTTTATTAATAGTGTAAACCTATTGTTTTAGTCTTTCCTGATCTCAATTCTAAATTGCACTCTGAAATTGCCATACATTTTCTATTTTTACTTGTTTCCTCTAGTCTTTTTTAAAAATGTGATACAAAAGTTATGTGTGCCTATCCTAAAATATCTAATTAGACTAATGGGGGTGTTTTTTGTTTTGTTTTGTTTTGTTTTAATGAGATAAATAAGCCCATGTTTAATGACATTATTACACATATTTGACATTCTTTGAACTAAAGTAAAGGAAAAATAATTCAATTATGAAGAATTTATCCAAGAGGTATTTATAAAAATTGAGCTAAATGGATATGAAGGCTATTAAAGTTAGAAAACCCCCTTTTTCCCTAAAAAATGTAAATACATTCTTTAATTCCCCTACGTGAAAATTTCCACATTTGGTGCTTTTAACTCAGCTTTTCAAATGAGTCCCTAAATAATAAATTGAGAGGATCATGATTCTTTATAAGAAATAAAAGTAAGTAGGGGAAGTTTGTTTTCACTCCTCTAAAATTTGCTTGTGTGGGTGTATGGATGTTGGACATTTGCCTCTCTATTCCTTCTCCCACCTATATTGTGAACCCTAAGGTTTTGCAAAACTTTCCTTCAAATAGAAATAGCCATGAGTAAAGTGGGAGCATGCTAGCGATACAGTAGAGTAAAACAAAATGTCAATGGTAATAAGGCCACAAATACCAGTTACAAGCCGATTTTCTCTTGCTAATTGATTTTACGTCAATCTTGAGTTTAAATACTTTTTCACTGACTAAAAATTAACTTGAATTATGTATATGCAAAGTATGCATTATTGGGTTGGCCAAGCTGGTGCAAATGATTTTCACCACTTGATTTTGTCAGTTATCTCCTGTGTGGTATAACATTGATTGTTCTCAATTAATTTCTCAATGTGATTGCTATCAAGTTCAACTGGTCTACCCGACTGTAGAGCAATATCCAGCAAGAAATTTCCAGCACAAAACTTCACAAACCACTTCTGACACATTCGATCAGTCACAGCACCTTCTCCATACACTGCACAAATCATCTTTTGCATTTCAGTTGAATTTTTACTTTTCTTGAAATAATAAAGCATTATATGCCAAAAATACATATTTTCTTTCATCTTTAATATTAAAATGGATACACAAAAGTTCACCAATTTTGATGTTTTTTACATGCATGCTGAGATGACAGCTGTCACAATACAATCTAACAACATGGTTTTGAATGAAGTTAGGACAAGGAAGTGCTGCTATAGTCATCTTACAGAAGAAAAAAAACAGACAAACTTTTTGGCCAACTCAACATAACATAGTTCATTCTGCATATTCCTAATATAAATTATTAACTGTTTTCCACTTTGGCATTATTGGTGCCATTGGAAACATTATTAAAACTAATCAATGAGAAACTATAAAATGGTCTTCTGCATATATGAAGTCACACTACCTGTTCTTACTTGACTGTTGAATAATATAACTCTGTCTTTCTGTAATAATATGGAATATCTATTTTCCAGATTCTTTAAGAAAATAAAACCTCAAACTCCTGGTTGTTTAATTCATCAAAATTCCAGTTGTGAGAGTTAAATTAATGGCAGAATGCTTAATGAATTTATTTATATGGTTCCCAAAACTTCATCCTAAGATTGAGCTAGAATGTGAAAAACTTGAACCTAATTTTTTGGTCCTTAACTAATTTTGCTTCCAAGGAAATGGAACTTAGAGTTATGTCTGTGACTTACAATGGCAGACGTTGTGAATAGGACTCTGAAACTCACAGCCATATCTACTGTTTCTGAGAATAGCGTACGTGCTTTATGAAGACCCAGCAGCAACATATGTCTTAGAAATTAACTCTAGGAAAAGCTATTTCTCTTCTAAGAGGCCACTTTAATTTTTTATTTATATTACTGTAAATATCAATAACAAAATCAAGAATATTATTATTTCTTCACCTACTACATATTACTACCATCTTGTTCTGTATATGTAATAACACAGTTTTCACAGAAAGCCTGTGAAATAAGTGCTATTTTTATCTCCTAGACTATGCAGTTTGATAACTGAGGCATGTTATACCTTACTTAAAAAGGCCTTAAAACAACTTAAGAGATGCATACTATAACAAGGTAAAATAAAAGTAAGTTAAAATGAGGACAAATGGAAAAACATGTATCCTTGAGGAAGGCAAAGCCGTGCTGTGTATTCCTGTGAGCAGAGACTGGATAGTTACCCAACTCATTTTCCTCTTCTCTCTCATGGGCTGCACAGCTAACTACATTTCTCAGCTGCTTCTGAGGTGAAGGCAAAGGTTTGACCATGAAAATGTGAAGAGAAGTAAGGTCTGGCTTACTTCTTGAGCCACAATGGCCTCCATTCTCGTCTTTCGTGCTTCATTTCCTCCATCCATTTACTATGTCTTCATGCCTAAGGCAACTTTGAAAGCTAAGAATTGCAGATGGACAAATGTCAGTCAACACAGGTCATGATGGTTGATGTACAAAGTACAGAAGTGGGGAGCCAAGAATGGTGCTGAGATTTCCCCAGAGATACACCAACCGGAGTCAAAAGCACAGTTTTTTAAAAATTATTCTTGACTGTGGAAGGTTCAAAATCATATAGTCTATTTAGTGAATGAGCATTAGACTTAATTGAGAGACATCTTAAAAGCACACAGGGGTAGAAATGAAAAGGCAAGATTTTAGGCAGTCCTCAGGAGTATTATTTCACTTATCTTACCTTTTGTTGAATGTTGAGAATCAAAGAGTTTATGTTTTTCTCCTTGATAAGTTCCTAAATGCAAATATCCCATGCTTCTGTCTTAAGACAGAACTCTACGCACACAAAGGTCAACTAGAAGGGTGTTGTGGTTAACATTTTTTTTTGAAAATTGAAGAAACTAAGGAGGAGATGTTCAACTTGGGATGAGTGTAAAATAACAGAAACCATGGAAATAAGACTTTTTTGAAAAAAAAATAAACCATGATTGTATGTATGCTGCACAAGAGAAATGAGTTGGTGGCTGTGGTCTGGAAGTTGTACAGTATCTTAGTTTTTTATTGCTGTGTAACAAATTACCACAAATTAGCCATTTAAAATACTGCTCATTCACTAGCTCCCACTATTGTAGGTCAAAAGTCTTGCACAACTTGAATAGGTTCTCTGCTCAGGGTAACACAAAATTTAGATTAGGTGTTAGGGAGCTGAGTTCTTATTCAGAGGTTTGAAGGAAATATACACTTCTTAGCTCATTCAGGTTGTTGGCAGAATTCTTTCCCTTGTAGCTGTAGGATCAAGGTCCCCATTTTTGCCATCTGCCAGGGCCATCTTCAGCTGCAAGTTCTCTGCATTCCTTACAATGGGATCCCCTCCACATGCAAAACTGGCTTCAAAGTACCTCTCTCATGATGAGCCAGCTAACATTTGAATCTCTGACTTCTCCATCTCTGATCTGTAATCTCAGATTTAAAGGCTCATGAGATTAGGTCAGGCCCACCAAGACAATCTCTCTATCTTAAGGTTAACTGATTTAGGACTTTAATTTCACCTGCAAAATCTTTTCATAGCAACGCCTAGACTACTGTTTATTTAGATAAGGGGGAAAACTTATGGGTACACTGGGAGTCAAGAGTTTCGGAGGATATCATAGAATTCTGATGACCACATAGCATCAGGAGGGCCAAAATAGTTGGAAGCTGGAAAAAGTATGAAGTCAGTTTTTTCTAGTGTCAATCTGTGAAGTATGGAACACAGAACCTACTTTTAGCAATTGTTAGGGGTCACTTGCTATGAATTATCTAATTCATGCTATATACTAATCTGATTCTCAGCCTTATTATTTTCTTAAACTTATGGTACCTTTTTTAACATAAATTCCATCGCTATTTACCTTTGTATTATATTAATACATAAACAGTATCGTATCTTTTGTGGAGAATGAATATATTCTAAAAGAGGACTTTACAAGTTCATTTCTTCTGAAATTATATTAAAAAGTTATATTTTCATTTTAGTGTTAGGTATTAAAAATATATTTTATGAGGTTATAAATATGACCTAGAAAAAGAATCTTTCCTTTATACAAAAATACAGAAGTACAAATTTAATTAAAATATACAAATATTTTAAATGAATTTCTACATGTAAAATATATTTTAAATATATGCATATAAAATAATATAGCTAGAAAAAATATTGCACAGTTTCCTTTTGAGAAAAAAAATCATGTTAGCAAAGATTATAGATTAGGCTTCTCTCTCAAAGTGCTTTGAAAATGAAATAAGTAATTACCTACTTGTTTGATTTAGCTATTGGTGTTCCTGGAGGAAGAGATTGCATCAGAAAATAATTTTACTTCTCCAATCCTATAATTTGATTAAAATAATTATTAACTAATATATAATAATTAGCCACAATAAAATATAAAAAATTAAAATTTTTGACTCTTAAGATGTAATAATTTTACAGTGCCTAGAAATTATGTGGATGTTAACAGAATAAGAACCAAATAAATATAAAGTCCTTTTAAAATGTACTGTGCATGTAGCTTTCAAGGGGAAGGCCAGGAGAAACACCATCTTTGAGCCTTGGAAATGGTCATTTATGCCAAATAATCATGGAAATTATGTATCAGATTAGCGTGCCTAGTGTCTTGTTCAATTTAAAAATCAAAAAACTGTATGCCTCAATAACACTGCTCTTGAAATTAGATACTGTGAAATGTTCAAGTTCAATGAGAGTTTTTGATTGATGGATGTGCAAAGCATCATCTTTCTGCCACGCCTAATCTTTTTGGGGAGTAAGATCATTTCAGCAAGCATTATGCTCTGCAGGTAACTTTAGAGGAAAAAAACAAGTTTGAAATCCCTGAAGGTAGTCATACATTAAAAAAAATACTCTGCAGGAAAAAAAATCAATTAGGTTTTTCAGCATTCTACAAACAAAGGGACTGCATATAATAGCTAGGGTTTAAAGTGTGTGTGCATGAGGGGGAGAGAGAGAGAGAGAGAGAGATGTTAAGCACATTGGTTTACATGTCTATAAATAAGTGAATACTGAGAGCACATCCACTATAGTATTTCTTTAGAGTTGCACCATTTGTCAAAATGGTGGCTTTCTTATTTGGATAATATACTGCTTTTCTTGCAGAGATGGACTTGAATACTGAGAAAAATGTAGGTTTTGTATACTACATAATAGTATATACATGTACCTCATTTTATGTGCTTCATTTTATTGTACAGAGAATATTGAGTGTTAAAATAACTATGAATGTACTCATTATATATTTCATAAGTTTTAAACTTTTCCTTGTTTAATACGGAGAGTCTGGGCATGTCTTTAAAATCTTCTTGCTGACTCAGTAGCCATTGCTCTAACAAGCAGGTTATTCCTTTATGCCAAGTGATTATGACTGATATAACTGTCTCAGTGACTCTATTAATAATTAAGTATAACTGACATTTCCTGCAGGTTGAATTCTAGATCGTATGCTTGACAAATATTTTAATATAGCCCATCTGTTTAAGATATGAGTAAGGCTGTACTCAGACTAAAAGATTCACTTAGGCTAGAAATTAGATTCCGACATGGTCACCATATTTTTTCCTCCTTAACAGCAAGAGATGACTTTCCTCCCCAAGCATTCAAGCTGCCCTTGTATCACTAGTTGGTGGTTTGTCTGACCACCTCTGGAATGTTAATGTAAAGCAGAAATTTAGTTGAGAAAGCCATGTAATTGCTTCCAAGCATAAGGGTAATGGAATAGAGATAGAATACTCAGTCTCCGTGGATCCATATAATAGAACTGGGGCCAAAGACAAAAGACAGAGACAGAGCTTTCAGTTTGTCATAAAAAAACTTTTCAGAGGTATTTAAATCCGTATGGAAATATTCAGTGGCTGTTCACTGAGAAGGAAGTTACCATGCGGCTGTTCCATGGAAAGAGCTAAATGAAAGATGGCCGTGTTGGTCCAAAGGGCTTCAGGGAAAGCGGATGTGTGGATCAGAAACCCCCTCTATTCCAACAGCAGTGAACCTTTAGAACTGGTCTTTGACTTTTCCATTTTTCTGAGAATTATTTTGTTCCCTGACTTTAAGTAATGCACTGCCATAATATTAAAATATTGCTTCATTTTTCTTATATTTGTTTCAGGTTTAACAAGCATTCCAACAATATTACTTGGGGTTTTGGAGGAAAAAGTCAAAGCTGTGCTCAAACCCTGTAACCGCTGCCCAAATGTAACTTTTGTAGGTTGATGGTGCTCACTTGTATCCACTCTCAGATCTTCCTCTCCTAATTGCTTGGATGTGATCCCATGCAAAGCTTACTAATAAGCATAAGTATAATTTTAGAAACAGTCTTTAATATTTAAAATGCTTTATTATTCCAATAACATTTCGCTTCCCTTCCAGAAAGAAGACAGAGACTTTAAACTTAGCTCACATAAGGTGAACCTTCATCTCAAGTGGTTGAATTTGCTATGTCTCCAGGTGATGAAAGTCAGTCCAAAGCGAGTCATACTAGGAACAAACACATGTATTCTGCCATTTGAATTTCCCATAAAAAAAAAAATCAAAGTAGCCCTTTTAATTAAAGTCTCAGGTAATTAATACTGTTTCATAGAATTAAACTCCCCCCAAAAACCTTGAAAATTAATTGATTGTAAAGAAAGTGTATTTTCTATTTGCAACGTGAGCTCTGAATTAATCCAATATCATGAATATTGAGCTTTATTATTATAATTCTTCAATTAAAGATTTATCATCCATTAAAAGGTGTCACAGTCTCAACATTCATCGCTAGTTATTCCATCAAACAGTACATTATGAAACTGTTAGGTTAAACTAATTAAAATTAACTTCACAAAGAAGTGAATATTGTCTTGCCTAGGAATTAGCATACAACTACTCCCTCTAAATTTTAATGTCATTAGTAAGACCAAAGTAATAGATTTGGGACAAAAGATGTGTGCTGAATATATAAGGTTACATTCAGTTATACGTGAACTGTAAGCCTGGGGTTGATTCTGTTATCTGTTTAGATGTGTGTGCATTGCGTCGATGCTGGTAAATGATATGGATGTTAGCACAGTTACTTAAAGAGACACCAAGATCGGGAGGCACAGATAGAATGGTGCTCAGACTATGCTGCCAGGTTAAGAAATTCCACTATAATAGAGCTGAAAACTTCTAAGATCGCCCAGCTATAATTTTCTGCAAAGTGTATACATTATTGATACCACCTGTTCTCTACCTCTTCCACTGCAATTTAAACAATTTTTTGCTAAGTTAAAATGGCATACTCATCCATTCAGTAGTCTCAAGAAATGAAGTCTGTGTTGACATCATTCCCTCCACAATTTTCAAAAAGTAGATGCTGAACTAGATGGAGATATTTGAATTTTAATGCAGATTAAATCATTTTATGAAGTGAGGTGTGACTTTGCAGCTATCATAGAGAAAGACAGTCATGTAGCATTAACTGGAGGAGAAAACTGAGAAAAGTGTTTGCTGTTATTTGTTAGCCCTGCTGAGTATGTTTTCACTAAGCACTGTGCGTAAAATTCAAATAGGTTAATAGTGTCATTTGAGTTCAGAACTATTTAGCATGAATGCAAACACTCTGCTTTAAATGTCAAGGAACCTGTAGGGGATGGGGACTATGGAGACTGACTTAAGAATCGGACCAAGGGAGGCAGAGAGAAGGATTTGTATCTTTCTTACATGCTGATGATCTGCCTCTTAAACTCCGGTCTCTCTGTGTGCCACTTCAGTTTCACAGATCATTCCACACGTTTTTACCTTTGTCCTATTTTTTCTAGAAGTTTTAGGAGTCATTTAATTCCCATCTTTCTTTGTGTCTTTCTTACGACAACTTTTTTAAAAACTTTTTTTATTGTAAAAATTTATGCACATTTCTCTTACACTTTTTTGCAAATTCTCTTGAAGACAATTCAACTGCTTAATCATCCTTATATACCACATAACACATGGCTTTTCTTTGTACATAGTTAAATACACTCAGTGAAATGGAAATGAATTAATAAGATATTAAAGAGGTGCAATTCAGAGAATTTAAGGACTCCTTGGAGGTACAGGAGAGATGATTCTTACTTAAGTCAGTAAAAGCACTTCATAGTGAGAAAAAGAATGCAGTACATCACTGTAGTACACTTTAAATGGAAATCTCAGAGTTTTGGGTGCTAGACTGTTTTGGTAACATCTCTTTATTGCTTACTTTTGAGAAAAAAATAATATTAGAAGGCAATGAATGAGTTGACAGATTTTGCTTTTGCTTTAGAATGCATACCTTTGAAATGATGGTGATCACTAATTTCTCTCTGGTGGTACCTGGTGCCATGCCCGGTACAGCAGAAACACTGGACTTGATATCCTCACCACAGCTACAGAAGGAAATGCTATCGCAGTGGATTGGAAAGTACGCAAATGTCAGGATTCAAATACTGGCTCCTCCATGCAACCCATATCAAATATCTCCCTGAGCCTATTTCATCACATGTGAGTGAAATGATCAGATATTCTTTCCTAAAATACTTAAGGAAGTACAATTTTTTTTCAATACAGACATTTTGATAGCCTGGTTAACAAGTGGTGTTAAGAGTGAAAAAGAATATGACTGTAGATGCATGAATTTGATTGATTCAAGTGAATTTAGGTATGTAGAGCTTGCCTTGCAAAATGAGAAGATATTTTGGGGATTATAATACTAACCCTATGATCTTAATTGAATAGAATAAATTATATAAAATTTATAGTAATAGGTAAGCACAACTTTTAAAAATTTTAGAATGCAACAGATGTTTCTCCTATTTAAAATAACCTTGGTTATTTTTCATATACACCCATTCTGCTATAATCTGGGGAGATATAACATGCATAAACTCATTATATACGATAGTTATTATAAACTATTTTAGATGTGATGACAGATATGTTAAACAAAAGTTCACATTTTTATAGGTACTTTCTAAAATATTATGGGTGAAATGATATGGAAGCTAGGATTTTTTTAAACTAATTTAATGGGAAACAAGGACAATGAGGCACATACTGATAGAACAAAACTGGCCATCTTTTAACAATTGTTAAGGCCAGGGGATGCACATACGCAGGTTACTATCCTCTACTGCTTGTGTTTGTGAAGTTTTTATAATAAAAAGTTATTCAAAAAAATAAAAGAAGAGATCAAAACTAAATTTGATTTATGGAAGATTTGAAACCCTAGGAACACTACTTGAAAACCCATATTTCTCAGCTGAAAGAATAGACATTCCTAAAGGCCATTAAAACCTTCCCAATGTAAAGGCAAGTAGGGCTGATCGAGATTTATAGGACAGAAAAGTTCTGAATAAAATAAAGGCATCTGATATACACAAACTGCGCTCCTGAGCCAAACAGGGAAAGGCAGAGTCCTAGTAGAAAATACACATTTGAGCTACAGACTAAACAAGGTCAGAATGGATTTTAAGAATGAGACATTTTATGTCTTAGCAAACAGAAACAATGGATGGAGCCTGCATATAGTTTCCCAGTATTTCAAATTATGTCTTGGTGAGATAGAATTAACAAAGGTTTCTAAATAGGTTCTCATGGAGCTTTTTGCATAGAAATATCATTGGGGGCTCTATACGCTTAGTGTAACTTTATACATTTCAATTTTGTTTTTCTCCACATTGTAAATATAATAACATATTTTCCACTAAAAATATAGCTGCTTAACCACAAGTTAAAATTAATGCCCCTAGTAAACTGTGGAACAAGGGTTCATATTTAAGTAGTTTTAACCACCTACAGTGATTTTCACTTACAACAGCATGGCAGATTAGACATGCTAAGAAAGATTTTGGTTGAAATTATCTAAATGTCACACAAAAAAATGAACTCTTGAATAACAACAAATTAGTTAAAAAATCATGGGATTATCCCTCCCGCCACAAACAAACAAACAAAAAATGTGAAAATGTAGATGAAAAACTCCAACACTTTGAGTTAGATAAAGCTTGCTTAAAAAAATTCTCCATGAAAGACAAAATGTTGAAAAATTGGGCTCTATCATTATAAAATATTTTTATGAAAGATATAATAAAAAGGGAAGTCTCAAAATGGAAAATATTTTAAATGTTATGTACTTATTAATATGTTTATTTTTAAATAATTTGTGAGGAGTAGAATGAGACTAAAATGTCACTTATAAAGATAAGACAAGTTAAAAAGGAATTTTTCCTCAAACTTTGTCATCCCTGAACATCTATTTCCAAGTTGAGACCTAAACAAAAAATTATTTTAAAAGACTAGAATCTACACATTTGAATATTTGTGTTGCTTTTATTTTTCATATTGTTATGTGGTAATTATTTACATATTCTTTAAAAAAGGTTTTTAACCACAATGAAATACCACTTCACACCAGTCAGAATAGCCATCATTGACAAATCAACATGCAACAAGTGCTGGTGAGGTTGTGGAGAAAAAGGAACCCTAGTGCACTGTTGGTGGGAATGCAGACTGGTATAGCTACTGTGGAAAACAGTATAGAATTTCCTCAAAAAAAAAAAAAAAAAACTAACTAAAAATGAACTGCCTTTTGATCCAGTGATGCCACTGCTGGGATTATACCCTAAAAACCCTGAAACAACAATTCAGAAGAACCTGTGCTTCCCCATGAAATACAAAGAAATATGTATGAATGATCTTCAAACATGAAAAGCTGCATAATATCACTAGTCATTGTGGACAGACAAATTTGAAATTTAAAATTGGTGAGGATTTCATAGATACATTTGTCTCAAAAATAAATTGGTGAAATTTAAAATTGGTGAAATTTAAGATCTGAAATTTAAAATTGCTGGAATTTCCATGCATTCTGGTGTGAACGTAAAATTGTTCAACTATTTTGTCAAAGCAGCTCATCAGTTTCTAAGGCAAATATATCTCTCCTGTTATGCAGTCTACCCACTCCGTCATATCTACCTGTAGATGTGCAGGAAAAATGCGTACATCCACATAAGGACTTATAAATGAATTTTGATAACAGCTTTATTCATGATAGCTCAAAACTGAAGATAACCCGAATGTTTCCCAATCAGGAGACTGGATTTAAGACTATGTATTATTTATAAAATGGGTTGCTATTCATCAATAAAAAAAGACCAGGGAACTGAAATGGCTAGCAACATGAATGATTTTCAGAAAGATTATGAGAAGGCAAGAAGCCATATAAAAAGTTTATACTGTATGATCTCATGTATATGAAGTTTGTGATCAGGCAGGTCGCTGACGGTGCTAGGAACCAGGAGAGTGGAAAAGTGGTTGTCTGTGGAGCAGCGGATGCAGAGGGAGGTTGACTGGACAGGGGCGCCTGGAAGCTGTTTAGAATTACAGAAATAATTCAGGGGATTTTAATACATTTATTTGACCCATGCCATCACTCTGAACACTTAAGATATGCATATTTACAGTATATAAATTGTACCTCAATTAAGTATTCTTAGTGTTTTATTTAATTGTTTTTAAAAACTGAAATTTAAAATGATTCGTCTGCTAATTATATAGCTTAATTTGCAATAATGTGCTCATACATGTTTTTTTAGATTACTTAATATTTTTAAATGTTTACATTACAATCACATGCTTTTAAATATAGAAGAAAACTTAATATCACCTCCTCCAATCCTATAATTTTAGAGATCTAGAAAAATGAGTTGCTGAGAAGTTAATTGAGTTTTGAGCCAAGCCAAATGTTAAGGCAAGGCAGGACTGGGACTCTTACTGATTTTTGAAATCCTGTATCTGCTTCTGCTTCTGTTGTACCATTTTGGATCTCCTGATACAAAAAATAAAGAAAGAGAAGGAAGGCAAGGAAAACATTACCAATTGTGTCTTCTTAAAATACAATTTTATATGTATTTAGAGTATTTAAGACAATTGCATATGTACTTAATTTTATGACAAGTGTATATCTTGGCACTTGATGATTGTTTTAACTCAAAAGCTTGTTTTAATCAAAAGTGAAAGCTGTAATAATATGAAGCATTTAAAATAAGTGTACAAATGGAGTCCAAATTATAAGTAGAAATTTCCACAAAATGAAAATGTTTTACTCTATCACCTGTGAGAAATGTATATTCCTTTTTATGGTTTCAGGCATTCTGGTTTTGGGCATTTGTTAAATCACACTTTTGTTGTAAAAGCTAATTTCATGCTCAGTATGGAATCTCCCCGCAAGTATTGACTATAACTGTCCTATTGCAGTGAAAAGTAGATTTCCAATAGAAACACTGACACGTGTACTTTATTCTGGCTTAACTGTTAAATGCAATGATGCCAGAATCCATGAGCTATCTGGAAGGAAATTATCTGGATTTCACAGACACATTTTTCTCAAAACAAATAAATTCATAAAGTAAACTGATAGAACACTTTCCAAGGAAAAGCCCCAAACTGTTATGGTTTATAAGTTGCAAAGAAGTTAGAAAATTTTACTTAATATTTTTGAGTAATAAGTAATTCTTAATTTTAAAGGACAGATAAGGAGACTTTTACATAAATTAAGTTTAAATTTTCTGTATCTATTATCGCCAGCATCTGTTGTTTAAACTCAAAGAGTACTCTTTAACTTATATGCTTAACCTAAGGAATCAGTTAAATCAGGTAAAGCAACTTTTTTTTTTACTTACAAAAGCATTGGTTATGCTTAATTGCTTTTTACACTACAAAAATGTTATTTTTGTATCCCATTTTTGTTCCCACTATTTTCTGTATTTTTTTATTTTTCTATTTTATTTTATATGTTTAATATCTATCAATCTATACTAGTATTTCTCATATACTCATATACTTATATATGAGAAATACTATTTCTCATATTCAGATGCTAATCTATTTAAATGTTACCAATTTTACCTTAACTAAATTGTAAGATCCTGTAGGCTAGCTCTATTTATTTCCCTGGCATTTTTTAATTACTCCATGTTGCAGGCTTTATATATATATTCCACTTTATCTTACTCAGCCATTACCAACTCAGTAATGAATTGTTTAGTGTAGGAATAATCTAATTCTGGAGCAATGGATTTCCCTTATGAACGCTTCTCTAAATCTGTAATTAACTACTTTCTTTCTATGGTTCACTGTCAGTCACTGCCATAATCATGTACCATTAAAAAATATTACACTCTGATGTGTGCTGCATGCTACATTGGTTGCATTTTATTATTAATTAACGTGATGATATGACTATACTTGTTTAATTTAGAGGATATTCTGATCAGTAATTTTTATTGGGATGTTCAGCTATTATAGCATATAATTGGTTAGAAAATAATTCACCTGATATCTCTAATAAGATCAGACAAGCAAAATTGTCAAAACATTCAAACTCAATAAACATAAAAAGTTGCTCACTAAGCATAGAGAGGATCTCAATAGTTATTCAATTATAAACTGGAATCAAACTGCAAGCAGTGAGCTAGATAAACTAGATGGGTTAATTCAGACAAAATTATAAACTGTATTTGAAAAGTATACCATCAATCAAGGTCCTACTAGAAAATAAATGATAGACTCAAGTCAGGATAATTTGAAAATTTATTTATAAATATATAATTTACAGAAGGAAACCATGTAATAATGGTCCCATAGCTTAAGCTTGATTGGTTATATAATCTTTATGAAAAAGTCTATGTGTTAACGAGGCTTCCCATATTCCTATGTAACATATCTACCTGTGTGTCCTTCGCTGAAACTTAATCACATGGCTGACAGCTATCTGCAAGGGAGGACCTTCATTCCTGGTTCTATTGTGTATGCTAGAAGTTGGGGGTTTTCTTAACAAGGAGGAAAACGGGCAATGGATGAATGTTGGAGTAGACTGTGTATGTCACAAAAGCCAATTCTTGATTCTCACAATTTAATCCCTTGGGTTTATTCCACAAACATTTATTGAACTTTTATTGTGGCTGGGTATTATTTGCACATTTTTATTGATGGGACCAGCATTTGGACCTATTTCACTATTCCTAATTAAATTGTATACATTTGTTCTTATTAGTCATTCTGTCGATAAACTTTTGTGATTTTTATACATTTGTATTAAAATTGACTACCATTAAAAACACTTACCTCATTTGTAGCATTAATACTGTTAACAATTATTCTGAAGCTGTGGAAAAGATATTAGGAATTTATTAAGCTAGCAAGGATTAAAATTTATTGACACTTCTGTGAAATTAAAAGAGTTCAAACTTTTACTTACAAACTGGGAATGACAGAAGCTAAAGGCGAACTGGACATAGATGGCCAGGGAGAGAAATAAGGCAAAAAGTTATTTCCTACCCTGCTGTTGGTGAATGTTGGTATCAGTATACATTATTGATCAAAAGAAGACTTAAAATAGGAAGTTATAGCATACCAGTTTATGGCAAGAAAAAACTAATGATTAAATGTTTAACTTAAGCAAGGTAAAGTTTTTCACCCGTTTCTTGGAGGAATATGTTTCACGACTGCACTCCTTCGCATGCACGAAACAAGCCAGAGAACCTGAAATGGGGGTTGGATCTTCTACAGTAGAATCGTCACAAACGGGACAGCAGAGCAGAAGCTGCTGAGGAGAGAAACTCTCATTTTCTTTTAGACGCGTGGAGTGCTGGGTCTCCAGAATATCACCAAGACAACATGCTGATGAGACAAAGCTGGATTTATTTCTTGCTGTGCACGTTAGAGAAAAAAGTGCAAAGCTGGCATATTTAGAGGTTTTAAACACTAAGTTTAAGCTGATATTTTCAACTCAGAATGGAGACCTGGGGTGGAGGAATTCAGGACTTGATTAGGACATGATGATAGTGTAATAATTAATGATGTGTGAACACAGCAAGGTGCAGCAAAGTGTCAAAGACTCTTGGGGTATGAAGTGCCCTTCACGATTTCCTATTGAAGAGTTTATCATTTCTCTCAATATTTTCTGCAATGAACAATGAAATTCTTTGCACACTTTGCTTCCTAAATGAGAATTTCCTGGAAAAGTGAAGTTATGTTGATAGAAATAGTGGAAAACTAAAATCATATTAATGCATACAGAAAGCTCTGTAGAGGATTTATATTCTCAGATATATTGGTTCTAAGAAGCTGTCATGAATTTAAACAGAGATATATGTGGATAGATCAGAAGAACAAGAAACAGGAAAGATGCTTGAGTTCAAGAGTTTCCTCTGTAGCTGTCAGCACTGAGAAAATTACCAAAATAATAAGCATGGAGGAGCTCTTTGTGGAGAGACATGAAAGGTGAAAAATCAAGAGTGAAGAATGCAACCTAGGGAAGGCAAATCAAAACCAAAAAAGAGAACACGAAGCATTCGCAAGAGAGAAGAAAGTGAAAGAGGGTCTCTAAAAATCAGGTTGATTATTTGAACATTTTATCAAATGTTATGAAAATCGAATAGGAGGTTTCGTTTCCTCTCTGTTCTTGCTCCTACTTAGTGCACAACAGGCACTAATCAGGACAGTTTGGGTTTTCTATAGCAAGGGAAGAACATCCCTCTACTGAATAAAGTATCAATACTGTCACAAAATGTAATAATTCCAGACAGAGCCGGTCATTTTAATCCAGAATCGAGTGAGACAAGACTATCTGCTGTCAACTGTGATCAGTTTAAAATTTAACAAAATGGAAAACTATTGTCCTTAGGGCACTAAATCACCTTATGTCTGCATGAGCTCTGCAACCACAGTTAGGTCAAAGGTTAATCAATGAATAAATCATAGTTTGAAACTCTCTTCATAAATAATCCAGTTGAGGCAGAATTAACTAGTAGAGTTCAATCAACTTAATCAGGGATGTGAAGCTTTTATGTAAGGAAAAGTAAACAGTTTTCCCCCTAAAACTCATATCTATAATGACACGTTTTTCTTGTGGGTATATGATACTACTATATTTGAACTTAGTTGTGCATTATTTGTAACATAGACCTGTAACATTCACAGTCTTTTGTCAGGTGGTTAAAGCATAGAAGTCAAGCAATATTGAGACGATAGGATCCTAATGTTTATTGAGCATTTATTATGTGCTAGGCACCATGAATTACACAATCTCGGTCTTTCTCCAAAGTAACCATTGCCTGATCCATTTTCTATAAAGGAGAAAAATTAAGTTTAGAATATTCACTAACTTGTCCAAGACAACACAAGGTAGTAAATACTAAAGAATTAGGTCTAATTCCAAAGATTATGTTTTTTTCTGTATCATCTAATTTATGCATGTGAGTGTTTATTTTCTTAAGAAATAATGAGCCCATATCATATGCCTAAATTATGTGCCAGGTGTTGGGTACATGAATTAATGGATTTTCCTGATAGGTTACTCCTCAATTAGCACTTTCTAGAGGTACCAGAGATCTACATCAGTAAAATATTATCTCATTGCTTTTACCTGAAAATTACATGAGAAATTGCCGAAAATGTTTGAGGATTCAAAATCACTGTAATAATTTAAAGATTTAATATTGATATGGTGGAGCTATGAGTGAAGTTTGCCAAACCTGCATGTGAACTCGCATAGCCTATAGTTAATGCCAGCTGTTCCCTCTCCTAATGTAACTCAGGAAGAGGTCTTCAGGAATGGAAAAGGATAAGAACAAGATGAGAAATGTATGCCTTCTATCCTCAGGAATAAAAAGAGAAAGAGAGAACAGGAGGGCTTACTGTATCAAGACAGTGAATTTTATATAGCCCTTTGGATCATGATTCTTTGAAGCATTTCTGAAATTCCTATAACTTTGTCATTTTTATTATAGTGGCTATTTTTCCGTAGAATATTTCTATAGCTTTTTTTATGTGAGCATTTCATTTAATTTCCCCACCTCCTACCAAGCTAATACATTTCTTCTAGTAATACAATCCTTCTTTCCTGTGGGGAACCAATTTCATCTGGCTGGAGTAGATCTCATTCTACTCCTACAAAAGTGGGGATGGTCACATGACTTAGACTCAGCCAATAAGCCTCACAAATTGGCACTAAGTCTCATAACGCAAGGTTAAATGAAAGTTCTTTCTCAATTTTTTTTCCATACAGTTATAGATTTTTAATTTTTCTTTCTGTAGTTGCTACTAATTTGGAAGCACGTAAGCCAAAGTGTGCACTGTCCACCATGTAGAACAAGGCTTTAGGCTTGATGAGCCACAGGACCTCTTTCTTAACTATTCAACTTGGCAACTATAGCAGGGGAACAGTAATAGACAAAATGTAAACAAACTAAAGTAGTTGTATTCCAATAAAACTTTACTCACAAAAACATGTGGCGGACCTCACCTGACCATCAGGTTGTAGTATGCAGATATCTGACATAGAATTCATGTACTATAAACACAGCTCATTATTGCATCATTTGATATAATCAGAGGCAAATATAGACAGACTCTAACAGAGGCCTGATAGTATTATTTGAGATCTGCATTACTTATCTATCACTGCATAACAAATTACTCTAATACTTAGTAACTGGAAACAACAGTTATTAATTCTTCATTTCTGTAGGTCAAGAATCCAGAGTGGCTTAGCTGATGTTTTAGTCCCAGTATCTCATGAGGCTTAACCAAAGCTGGAGGATCTGCTTCGAGCTCACCCACACTGTTTTTTGGTAGGCTTAGATTCCCATGACCTACTGACTGGAAATCTCATTTTTTTGCCAAGTGGCATTTCTATAACATGGCTAATGGTTTTCCCCAGAGCAAGTAGCAAAGATCCAGTGAATAAGAAAGAGAGTAACCTAATTTTGAAAGTGATTTGCCATCACTTCTGCTGTATGCTGTTAGTCACACAGACCAACTCTGGTAAAATGTGGGTGGGAATTACACCCAAGGGTGTGAATTCCAAGAAGCAGGAATTATTGGGGGCCATTGTGGGGACGGGCTACCACATGGTCCTAAATGTGGCCACATTTGACAATGTCTAAATCTTTTACTGCATTTATAAATTAAAGTAACAAATATACCTTTCCCCTAAGTTTTTTTGTCCTCAATAGTTACTAAAGTTTTTGCCTTTGTCATTTATAAACCCTAAAAATGTGTGAAAAGAAGAGGGTGATTAAAGAAGGGACAAGGGAAAGTGGGAGGCAATGAGTTTGTACCCAGAAATAAAGTGCTGGCAGTTCAAAAAGGAAAAAAAAAACTAAACTGAATTTCTCCTAGCAAAGAGGAGAAAGGTAAAGGCTTCATGTGGAGCTATCTCTGATCATAGATGAGACAATGGAAACAGAATGAAGTGAAGCCCATGCCAGGTTAACTTTCTTTTTCCACACGAGGTTTAAAAAGCAGAAAATGGTCGGCATCTGGAGATGCATAAGTTCAGACAAATTGTACAGGATAATGAGGCTTCACTGGGATCTGGTAAAACACTGCAACTACTCAAGAATATCTGATTATCAGAAAGTTCAGGGATGAAAAATCTATGTTTGTTATCATAGTGTAAAAGACACTTGCTGCGTAATAGCTACAGCTACATAGTGGTTTAGATTTTCTTAGAGAAACTGAATAAATCACACCAAGCAGGCCCAGAATAAAATACAGTTATAAAAAAGGAATATCATTAGGATTTGTCTTATGGTAATAAATCATTTTAATAAAATTGCTGTTAAAACTGCAGAATGAGTGAGGTGTTCGGGTTTTGGTTCCTATGAGCTATTGAAGTGCACCTGTTAAATGCACTAAATGACTGAGATGTCAGAATTTTATTATGCTGGGAGGTGGAGAATTTTATACACTATATACACATGAATAAAATGAAGAACACTACTAATAAAATTAATATAAATACAAACACTCATATATCTATTTCTAGGTTTACTAAGCATTATAAAACAGAGGATGTATTTATAAATAATCTAAGCAAAGCCTAAATATTTCTGAATTCTGTAAAATTATGAATTGTTTACTAATAGAAACATAACATCCATACTAAAGTGGAAATGGCAATATAACCAGACAATGATAAAACAGAAAAATATCATGTCCAATTTGCTAAATAAAATCCAATTTTAGTTGAGTGCAATATAAATTTTATAGTATCAGCAATTCTTGATGTAATGGCTCATCATTATAAACACTTTGCATTCTATTTGCATAACAAACCTCCTCTTGTTCACCTCAAGTAATTTTCTGGTTGATAGGTGCTCTTGACTCAAGCCACAGCTGAAACTGCTTCAACACAGTTATGAATGGACTGAAATATACAAATTTTCAGTGCCACCTATTGGTAGAAAGAATAGATTTACATACAATTATTTCTCTTACATTTTGTGGCAATGGATAATATATGGATAGTGAAGAAAATGTATCTAAAAATTATGAACTTCTTTGGAGCAGCTTGATACATTAGCATTAGATTTGCTCGCTCAATTATACATATGAGAAAATGCTGGCAATTTTAGATAAATAAAGTAAATAATAATTTTGGAATAAGTTATAAACATTTTATTTTAATTTTTGTGGTTTTCATGTTTTTCCACTGAGATATCTAATATAAAATTTTGAGGTGGCCCTGGTTGGTGGAGCTCAGTGGACTGAGTGCAGGCCTGTGAACCAAAGGGTTGCTGGTTCAATTCCCAGTCAGGGCACGTGCCTGGGTTGCAGCCCTGGTCCCTGGTAGGGGGCATGTAAGAGGCAACCACACATTTATGCTTCGCTCCCTCTCTTCCTCCTTCCCTTTGCCTATCTCTAAAAATAAATAAATAAAATCTTGTAGGAAAATTTTAGAGGTGAGTTTGGTTGATTTGTTTAAATCATTTGGAAGAAAATATGATACAGTTTGATTTCATATGTACACATTATTCAAATAAATAAAACATGTTTTTGCTGAAGTGTCATATTTACATAAAAGTTAGTAATATTTAAATTAAAAATAGTATTTGCCTGAAAATTTGGAGATCCAGTGAGAATTTATTTGAAAGATTGAACATTTATTGGATGTTTATGAATTGTTATATCAGGAAACCAACATTTACTATGCTATTAAATAAAATCCAGTTGCATCATTTGGTACATTTAACCTGCTCTTTTATTCTTATTTAAAAGTTTTTAAAAGACATCCTGATAGCAGATGGAATAAAGTGTCAAATAAAATGCAGTAATCAATTATTCATAACAATATTTGGCAGATAAGATTGAGGCGATATTTTCCTTCTATTTTTCATATTTTGATAACTTTCAAAGATCATATACTAGCTTTAAAATCAAAATAAAACAATATCATTAAAGCTAAATGGTAACTTTGCAATTGCTTAATAAAATAGTAGTAATTATTTAAATTATGAGCAGTTTATCAGCAATGCTGATTAGAGCTTGAGTGAGTCCCTAGTGATCGCCCAAGAAGGACAGAAGGAATATTGGAGGGACTGGAGCAGCAAAAGCTCTGAATCCCCCACCTTTGCCTCTGCTTTTACTGCCCAGCAGTGGTGAGTTCACCCCTTTCCTGACCCAGGTCTCCCATGGGCTGTGCAGGCACCAGGAGAGTATGTTTGTGAAACCCTTTCTGCCTAAACAATTTGACATTAAAATATTTTACAACATCATGGCCCGTGTCTGTGAAGATTTAGATTAACAGGTAGTAAAGGTATACTTATATGCTTGTTTACTTTCTAATTAATACACATAAAGAGTCTTCATATTGTTAAGGCACTATCACTTCCCATTCATGGCCAAGGACTACCTGTTTACGCTTTTCATTTTCAAGTGAAACATTCCTGGCTAATTTTATATTCCCAACCATGAGAGAAAATAAAACAGTGGTGTTATAAGTCACAATGCTGTCACCTGTCAGAAGCTATTTGTGTGGAAACAATTGGGTCTTCTTGCCTTTGCAATTTCCTAATGCCATTTATTTAATACTGATTACCCTTTCTCATGACACTGCATTATCCATCATCCATGATGCCATCCGTGACTACTGGCATCTAATACACTCTCAGATCCAAACCATACCTATACTATACAGGAAAATGTAAATAATTCCTTTTCTGGACATTTTAAATTTAGTATTTGGAAAGTAATACTGTAATATAGAACCACAATACATTGCTCAATCACATTTTCTCTTAAATTCTTTAGGCCACAATTACTATGTTCTTACGATGTGACATGTTGATGTTGACTGTGCCGCAGTCCTCTATACCATATCTCCAACAACAGCTATTCTTTACCTTGTAGGCCCCACCACTCCTTTCCCACTGGCATCTAGGATAGTCACCCCAAACTGTTATGGAGAAATCAGCTTTACAGAAGTCGTTACATTTGGTGGAAGAATAAAGCCAACTCAGAAGGCAGAATCTGGGGGAAAACTTACCATACCTTACTTTTCTTCCACCATCAAATTTCCTATAGGTGCATCCTTTGATCAAACACAACTGGAAGTCAGATAACAAGGGAGACTTGCTAATTCAATATACACTCATACCATAAGCTTCATCTCCCTCAGGGCACAGAACAGGAGAAGATGGTATAAAAGCATAAAGGCAAATGGAAGATGTTCAGCACAAATATTACCTCTCATTAAAGATATTATCTATCATTATGGATAGAGTCACAGGTATTTACTATTAAAGATTATAAATTAACATTGATTACTTCAGGGATATTTACCCAAGTAGTTCGTTATTATAATTGAAATTAGTTTTGATCGATAGCTATTTCAGCACATATTATACTACAATAATTTGTGAAGATACTATGGTAATCATTCGCTATATTGAAAATAGTTGGTTTTCAACTCATCTAAGGAAAGGAAATACTCAAAAATTCTCATGAGAATATAAATTCTGATTTCATTGATTATTTGATCCATGTATCCAAAAGCAAAAATATAACAAATTTGGAAGAATTTTGAAATATATATTTTGCTTGAAAGCAAGCATATTACCCTTTTAATTTTTAAAAGTCTTTTTTTTCCTTTTTAATATAAGAAAAATGAACATGGTTAACAAATTTCCAAATACAGAAACAGCAATTTAGGGACCTCCAGCTAGGATGGAGGTGTAGGTAGACACACTGTGCCTCCTCGCACAATCAAAATAAGGACAACAAAAAATTAGAAACAAAAAAAAACAACCAAAACTAACATGAAATTGAACTGTACAGAAGTCTGAAAACCAAGGAGTTAAAATAGACATATTCATCCAGACCGGTATGAGGGGTGGAGTCTGGCAGCCAAATGGAGTGGGGTTACTGCAAAAAACACAGTGGCTTGATGACCCTGGTCATGCCAGACAGCAGCGGGCAGACCCTGGGCATGCAGGCGGCAGCTGGCAGAACCCAGGCACAGGGTGGAAATGGGCAGACACAGCAAGGGGGCAGATTGTGGAGGGGTGTGGCAAGCAAGGCAGCTGGTTGACTGGTGGCCCCACATTCATGCACAGATAAACCACGTGAAACTGGGGAGCGAGACAGATTATGCAACCCAGGGCTCCAGCACAGGGAAATAAAACCTCAAAACACCAATTGAAAACACCTGTGGGGGGTTGAGGCACCTGGAGAAACTCACAGCCACACAGGAGAGTTCATTGCAGAGACCCTCAGGATCCTAGAACTTACATAAGTCAACCTACATGGGAATCAGCACCAGAAGGGCCCAGTTTGCTTGGGGGAAGTGGCCGAAAAATGGCACTTTCAGTCTCTGTCGGACTGAAATCCAACAGAGAGCAGAGCAAGTGCCATTGTTCCCTCTCGGACCCTACCCCCACATACAGCATCACAACCCAGTCACTGGGTTGACGTGACCTGGTAAATACCTAAGACTCCACCCCTCATACGTAACAGGCATGACAAGACAAAACAAAAATGGCCAGAATGGAAGAACAGATCAAAGCTCCAGAGCAAATTCAACTAAGTGACCAAGAGATAGCCAACCTCAAATGCACACTTCAAAGCACTGGTAATCAGGATGCTCACAGAATTGGTTGAATTTGGTTGCAACTTAGATGAAAACATGAAGGCTACACTAAGTGAAATAAAGGAAAATGTACAGGGAACCAACAGTAATGGGAAGAAAATCGGGACTCAGATCAATGGAGTGGACCAAAAGGAAGAAAGAAACAACCAAACAGGAAAGAATGAAGAAAAATGAGGAGAGGCTTAGGAACCTTCAGGACATCTTTAAATGTTTCAACATCCGAATTATAGGGGTACCAGAAGGAAAAGAGGAAGAGCAACAAGTGGAAAACTTATTTGAACAAATAATAAAGGAGAACTTTCCAAATCTGGCAAAGGCAATAAACTTCCAGGAAATCCAGGAAGCTCAGAGTACTAAAGAAGTTGGACCCAAGGAGGAACACACCAAGGCACATCATAATTACATTACCCAAGATAAAAATGAAAGAATCCTAGAAGCAGCAAGAGATAAGGAGATAGTTACCTACAAAGGAGTTCCCATCAGACTGTCCACTGATTTCTCAAAAGAGACCTTGCAGGCAAGTAGGAGCAGGAAAGAAGTATCTGAAGTCATGAAAGGCAAGGACCTACATCCAAGATTGCTCTATCCAGCAAAGCTTTCATTTAGAATGGAAGGGCAGATAAAGTGCTTCTCAGATAAAGTGCACAAGTTAAAGGAGTTCATCAACACCAAGCCCTTATTTTATGAAATGTTAAAGGGATTTATCTAAGAAAAAGAAGATAAAAAACATGTATAGTGAAATGACAGCAAACACAATTATTAACAACCACAAAAACAAAAACAAAGTAAGCAAACAACTAGAACAGGAACAGAACCACAGAAATGGAAATCACATGGAGGGTTAGCAACAGGGGAGTGGGAGGAGGAGAGAGGGGAAAAGGCACAGAGAATAAGTAGCATAGATGGTAGGTAGAAAATAGTTAGGGGGGAGAATAGTATGGGAAATGTAGAAGCTAAAGAACGTATGACACATGGACATGAACTAAAGGGGGAGAATGTGGGTGGGAGAGGGTGTGCAGGGTGGAGGGGAATGAAGGGGAAAAAATGGGACAACTGTAATAGCATAATGAATAAGATATATTTTAAAAAAGAAACAGAAATTTAATAATTCTTAAGACTAGAAAAATAACTGTTGTTATCCTCTATCTTCACTTGAATATAAAAGTAGCAGTATTTATTTCACTTTAGCTCTTTTTTCTACTTTCTTCTTTGCCTACCTTCTCAAATGCCCACTATGAAATTTTGGGGATCCCTCATGAGGAAGTCCCCATATTTGGGTCCTCATAATGAAAGGACTTCAAACACTCTTGACCAATGCATTAAGAAACATATTTTCATTCATATACACCCACACTTACCGTCAACAAGTTTTATTATCAGTACTTACACTATGAATTTTCTGTTATTCATTATTCTATTACAAATTCTTAAGCTTTATGATTAACAGGGATTTTGAAAAACAGGGCTAAGGACCTCCATCTGGATGAAGTTTGTTGGTGCAAAGGCTGATGATAGAAATCACAAATAGCCTTTAAAACATTTATTGAGATTTATTTGTATTTATCTCTGGTCCCCCTTGCTTTCTCTCCACTCCCTGCTATCTATGTAGTGATTTTTAGCATTATCTCCTTAAATATAGTCTAATCCATTTAGTTTTTCTTACCCCAGTTCTAATCCATATTCACAAGTAACAAATGAGATTTTTAGAAAACAGATAACTAGAGGTGCATCGTATTCTAAAATAGATCCTAATGGAGTTCTTTTATAGCTTCAGTCCCTGCTACAACCCTATTCATCTTTTCTTCCAACCCCATAATCTATTTATAGTTGCCAGGTAAGACTATTTTAAAATAGTTCTTCTAGGGGGGAGTAGTGGGGAGGTACAGGGACAATTGTACTTGAACAACAATAAAGTAATTTAAAAAATAAAATAAAATAATTCTTACTGTAAGCATTGGTTAGGATTCAATTGAGGAACGAGAACAAC